>JAODAC010015393.1:0-22100 GCA_027575185.1 Mimaenictus wilsoni | reverse complement strand
ATATATCGATATATCATCATCATCTGACATGTCCAGAATAGGAATATTTTTTAATGTAGGGAGGACAAAGAAAGAAAGGAAACATATTAGTTCAAAGTAGTGTTTTTCTTAATATTAACAATGAGAAAAGCAATAAAAACAAATTAATTAATGTTGGTGGCAGGGAGAAATGAGAGAAAAGAGATATGGAGACGTTAAGAGTAGGGAGAGCAACAGTGATGAGAAAATGGAAAAGATAAAATGGATTTTACAATATGAGACTGAAATACTAATCTAACAATAAGTAGCAATAAAACAGAAGAAAATAGAAAAAAGAAACCATTGGAAGTACAGCCAAGAAAAAAACTTGGAATTTTATTATTGAAAAAATAATAAAAGATAAGTACTAAAGGGAAAGGATTAAAATAATGAAAGTAAGAATAAAGGGACGCATCTAAGTACGAACGTCGAAATCAAGAAAGTAGACTGAACAAATGTTCTGCAAAACTATGTTACAGATCTTTAAAGTTCATTATCCTCAAGCATGTTTGCTTGTTTTAAAGCAGTGATTTTGCTTCGACAGGAAAATGTGAAATTATGCGGGGAGGTTCCCCATGGAATGTTTCACAGATGCAAATACCCATGTTTTTATTATATCAAAAAGTTCGCAAAGCACAAAAGTGCCAAAAGTGGTTGAGAATCACTGTTCTAAAGACTAGGAATAATAATTATTTCAAATAAACGCAAACAGACTTTGCTCTTGGCCTAGTTCTGTTTTGTGTTTATTTGGGCTGGCTAGTTTTATGTCGTCAATGACTGTTCTTGTGAAGTTGTTTTTGGGCGTCCTCTGACATAGATACCAAAGAAAAGAATCAATTTAAGCCCATGGGCTTAAATAAGATACAAGTCTTATTACATTGTTACACCTTTTGAGGCAAATATAAATGGGCCAACAATTTGAAACAAAGTATTTGTATATTAAATGAATGTGAAGTTTCGAATAAACAACTGGATTCACCTAGCATCCTCACGGTCCTGCCCTTTTTTCCCGTTGGCCCTCTAATAAAAACGTTGTAAACATCAACGTTGGAAACATCATCAGGAAACCATTTTCTTTCAAATCACAGCAGGAAATATAGTCCACATAGTTTCTACGGAAGATAACCATAAATTAGCTAAGAACATTTTTTCCAACTTTGCAACTGCAAAACTTATCATGTAAAATAAAATTAATAACAGTTAGGTCCTAGAATACCAAGTTCAGATGGATCTGTACATTTAATAAAAAGTTATATCACTCTAAACTTTTGTTAAAATCATCTCGCAACGAATTTCATGTCTAGTTTCTGGTGACAAATATACATAAAGCTATATATAAAAGTCCAGCCCAGTACTACATTTTGAATAAGTCCAGATTTCTATGAGTTATAAAACTCTTAGAATGTCTAAGCAAAGTTGCCACTTTCGCTCCAACTTGTTAGGAACAATAATCAGTGTTTTTTTAAGAAGCTCTCGAAAGGTATAGAGGCAAGATTTCTAAATTTCCTCACCAAATTTTATTTGATTTTGGGATGGTCCCCAAGTGTCCTGGACATGAACAATATCACCTCACGTACTCTGACAACCACTTTAACATCTGTGGAAATCATTTCAGAATCTTCTGCACCCTGGGCAAAGCTAGCAACCTACCCAAAAAGAGAAAAAAAAACGCTCATACTTGCTTAGAAAGTCTGGAAGAATTTCATATTCCTGGCCTATGCCTGCTCCACGGCTAGGCGGGTAAAAGTAGAAGCAGACCCGAATTATAGTTATTAAATATCATAAAATATTTCCGATTACTGAGTGCACCATAAGATATTCAAAACGAAAAGCCATTTGAGACGAAATTAATTGCATTTTAAAAATGAACTCAACTCGTTCACCCACGCCGCGTTCACTAAAAATAAAGGTCGCACGCAATGGATAAAGGACACAAATAGAAATAAATTAATTTCGAGAGCATGCAAGGCAACGGGCATTGAGAGTCAAAGCGCAAGAGCTCAAACGCAAACTCCGCCTGCTTTGCCGTCTTCGAGGTTCATAAATACGGCTCTAGACGTCCACACAGGGGTTCACCGTTTGCCTGAATTAAATATACTCATTATTTATGCATTTGTTCATTTTGCCGGCACGCCCCGGCGCTTGGAAAATTGCTCCAGGGGCGGAATCATGCGCGATCTTAGCTGACAGTGGCGCGCAACTTGTGGGCATGGCGAATAATTCGGTCGTGAATGCACGACATCAACAACATGATGAGTAAATTTGATTATTGGGGCGAATGCATTAGGGTGTGGGTAGTTGGGGAATGGAGGCTGTCTGTCATCAGCTCACCCCCATCTTGACAGTCCAACGACATGCCGACGTCATCACTAAACGCGTTGCAATACGGGTAGTGAAGTCAGCCAAGACATCCAACTGACGTTTATTAAACTTGGGCGGCCGAAGGTGAGATAGGAACACACCGGAGGACTTTTCTGCGTTCATTTTATTTGCGCTTTCGTTGATTTACGTCTTCATTTACTGGGCGAAATTATAAGAAAAGTTGTACCAGATATGGAAAGTGGCGGTGTGAAAAATGTAGACAAATTCTACAACGAATTCATTTTAACGCGGGTGGTAAAAGCAATCGCATGTCGGTATATTGTTATATTGTGAACGTGGAAAGTTGATTTCTTACATTTGTCTTCATGTTTCTTTTTTGGCACGCAAGTTGTTTTATATTCAAGTCGCTGCGTAACGTCGATACATTTTAGTCGTTCGTGTTTTATTTCTTGGCGTAAATTTTAGTTGCAAAACATGCTTTTGCACGTTAGAGTTAATAACATAAAGTTTCTAGCAAATTCGTTAAAAGATGTGATTTTTTATTTGGGGTGAGAAGAAGATTAATAAAAACAGATAAATATGAGCGTGGGAAAAAGACATGAGGGAAAATGACAAATTAAACAATAATGAGGCAATGGAGAGGATGAGAATAAATTGATTATTATCCATGGGAGAGTGAAACATTAATGTAGGAAGTGTTTTGACAAAATGTAGAAGAGAGTAAAGAGCAAAACATATTTATTAAAGGATTTTAATAGCCGACTATGAAAGAGATAATAATTATGAAGAATACTTTGGAAAGGAAAGGAAAGGAAAGGAAAGATTGAAATTCTTCAACAGACTTAAGGGTTTAAAAAATATGGAAAAAATGAACGATGGGATGTGGCATATTTTTAAGATTAACACGAATTGGAGAGAGGGAAAGAATAAGATTGTTGAAGAAATCGAAAGGATGCGAATAAGAGAATATACGAAGGTTGAGGGAAAATGAGTGGTTAAGAAGTGGTTTACATTATTAAGAGGAGGAGGTCAGTGTCGCCAATGAGAGTGGTGAGAAAATTGAAATGGTGAAATGTATTTTTACCGATGGAATGGTGAAATACGAGTGTTGACAGAGTTATCTTTAGAAATAGAAAAAAAGGAGAAGTTTTCTTTTTAAAAAATATTGATTATAACAGTTAAAAACGAAGGAGATAATGGTTGTGGAGAAGACTTTAAGACTTTGGAAAGTAATCACTTCAGATTACATGTAATGTGAAAGGGTTAGGAAAATTAGGGAAAATGAGAAAATAGGCAGACTGAGGGTGTTGAGGAAATGGATGAAAAAGGGATAGAAGAAGATGTAATTCCGTCCATCAAAATTATTTGGGAGAAAATACTAATGAAGGAGTACAAAGTAGATTGGATGATTTCAGAATAAACGTTCCAATAATTTAGTATTAGAACTGGATAGGAATGACTTCATGCCTTCGATTAATTAATCAAAAGAAATGTTTTGCCAAGAATAATAAAAACCGATAAAAATACGGGTGTTGAGAAAATGAAGGAAAAGTAAAAGGTTAAGAAATGATTTGCCACAGTAAAAGGAGAAGGAGGGAATTGATAAAGAAGAAGAGATGAAAAAATGGAAAGAATGAAATGCATTATATTCAAAGGTAGAGTGAAATTCAAATGTAACTATATAGAGGTATTAGATATTAGATATTAGAATTATGTTTACCAAATAATTACGTATGTAACAATCAGTACAAATTAAGGAATAGAAACTCAAAAGAACATTCTAATAATACAGAGTATACGAGAAGAGGGAGGCATAAGCGTCTTGAAGTTTCAAGTGAACGTGTTAAGCCTGTTACTATGGAGGTTTAGAATAGTAAAGATGCAGGATGAAAAAGAAGATGAAAAATGACGTGAGAGATAGGTAAGAAGAGGTAATTTAAAGGGAATGATAGCCCAATTATTTTATGTTCAAAGTAACGAGTAAGTCATGTTTCTGGGGAAAACCCCTCATGTCCATCAAACTCTACAAAGAGTCCATGTTTACCCAAGTCCCATGAGGGTCTCCAAGAGATGCCCAGGAAATGACTACGTATAGATATGAGATGACGACAATAACTACTTCCGATATAGGGCTGGGTAAAGGAGCATAATTTATGACAAAAGGGTATAAAACCCATTAAGAAAACCAAAGTCCGACTGAGCACAGATGATCACAATAGAAGTATGTATATTGGAAGAATATAGCAAGAAGACATAATTAATAAAATTAATTTATCAAAGAATGTGGAATATGATAACAAAAAATACAGGAGGCAAACAAGCCTTTTCAAAGGACATCCTAGAAATTTACAGTACTAGGAAGGGATAAAATTGTAAAGCAAAGGCTAAAATTCGATACAACGTTAGGAAACATTGATGTAGGGATATATTGCTAATAAAGGTATATTACGATCAAGAGTAGAAAATTAGAAACAAGTGGACGTATTTTCCCATTGGCATAATATGAGAAGTTGAATCAATCAGAACGATGGAGAAGAAGACGTAAGCGAAGTCATTTTAAAAAGCCGTAGACACTTACTGTTAAATAAGTGACTAATATGACTAATTACATTGAAAAAGACTTGGATATAGCTAATGACCATAGCAGTCGATGCTCGGTAAAAAAAACAAGGACAAGAGCTGAGGTGGCTGCAAAGGTGTTAGCTGAAAAGGAAAAAACGGCATAATAAAGAGCTGTAGAAAGTCTGGGTAAAAATAAGACATGAATTAATGGAAAATATGACTGCATAATATTGTATGTGACCTTATTCACCTTAAAAGAAAAAGGTGAAAAAATAATACAAATGTTAAAATAAAATGAAAGTGGAGTATTCAAATATGTAAAATTTAAAACAGTGTCAAAAGGTCAAAAGGAAATAAGTCAAACTGAACAGAGGTCGAATACATAAACCTGCGATGCTGTACGTGAAACCTGGCAAAATTGAAAAATGTTGTTAAAACAGAAAAAAAAAACTGAAGAAAATAGAAAAATATGCTAGAAAATGAAAAGAAAACATGATATCCTAGTGTTTGTAAAATACTCTCTTTTTTCTACAAATAATTCAAGTCCTTTCAAATGTAATAGTCAATTAAAACAACTTTGCTGACACGGACATTTTTTGGTCATTTTTGAACTATGTTTAATTGAGTTACCTGGAGTGCATGAAACAACAAACGTGATGTTTACTTTGACTCGGCAACTCTGACAAATTTATTATTTCCAGCAACGGTAACTTTTCAGCCTGACGGCAACTGTTCTCACGCTACCTTTGCAATTTAATACGTATTGTATATTATTCACAAGTGTGTAAGTTCAGAAATTGTTTATAATGTCTGAAATCAGCAGAAGTTCACGCTCAAATGCAGCTTTAACTTTCATCTTTAACAATTGCATATTTAAACGTCTCCGGAATTTCGTATTACTACAATTTTAATTACTTGTGAAAGCTGTGCGTCATTTTGTACAGGAGTACAGGAGCCTTCTTTCAAGTTTCCTTTAATACATTTTTGTGAACATCAAAATTTGGAAGAATATAAATTGTTTTCTTCGTATATTTGTTACAATAAGTTTGCGTGTTGTGTACCCTCGTTTTCCTTAAGTTCTTATTCGTCTCGCCTGCAGATATTTTTTAACAACGTCGTTATTTTATATTTACGTGTGTTGTTTAAAGTTGGTAGTGCAGTTTTACGACAGCTAAGAAGTCATGACCATCGTTGCATATAATAAATTCCGGATTAGACGCTGCATTTCTAGCGTTGTTGCACCAAGTGGTGGAGTTTAAAATGTCCTAGCTGGCTAGCGCAACAGCCGTAAAATTCGGGCAACAAACAAACGCTCTTCTTTTGTTAGATTAAGACAGATTACAAAACATTTAATCTTTTTTTAAATTTTAGCATATGAACTCCCAAATACTTAAAGGATGCTGGAGTTAATTTAATTAACGTAAAAGCCTCGTTTTTTGTTAATGGATTGGTCCCTTTTTTGGGTATAATTTTGGGTTAACTTTTATTCAAGTCAAGTTGCTTACATGAAATAGGCATGAATAAATGGCCTATATGCGGACCTATACTTAAGGCTATAATACAACATTGGGAGGTTGAGGAGAAACACGGTAGAAGGAAATGTACCCTACAGTGATAAAGCAACATTTCCTCGTTTAATATAATGATAATTTGAAAGGAAGCGACTCTTTTGCCTCTTCTTATCTGGTTCACATATTTTCATAAACTTTTTACACCTTATTTTCAATAATACAATTAGTAAATTGATAAAACACATTTCAGAAAATCACGTTTTTCGGCACAACTAACTAAGATAACAACATTTACTGAACGTGATAATAGAGAAAAAGAGTGATTTCTTCGAAAAATATTATTAAGAAATATTCAAATTTTTGAAAGGAACTTCTAGGAAAATTACATTTTCCGACTAAACTTATAAAGATAATAATATTATTTGGGGCGGAAAAAGAAAGGAAGAGTTATTCCATCGAAGAATATAATTCACAACCCTGTCAAGTCTCAAATAAGGGCGTTACAACTCATCAAGTTCAACAATAGTCGAAATTTTGAAAAGCGCTCTTTGAAATATTGCATTTTCCGGACAACAACATATTTTAACGTTAAAAATTATCAGAGAGGAAGAGAGCTGTTCCCACACAAAGTATAATTCGTAACTCTTGGAAACAGTAAAGAAAAGCGCTACAGCTCTTCAATCCTAAGTAATTTTTCGAATTTCAAACATTTTCTTTGGTAAGTTGCATTTTCCGGCTGAAATGAAATAGATTAAAACATTTCTTTTGCCCATAAATATAGAGGAATATAGATTGTTCCTTCGAAAAAGACTCGTTGGCATATTGCTTTATCTAGATAAAGTAATGAAGATACCAACATTTCCTTCGCGCGAAAATTGATAGAAAGAAATAATTACCAACCCTATCAAACTCAAATGAGGATGCAATAGCTCTTCAAAGTTAGGAATTTTTCAATATCACGAAAAAAAAATTTTTTAATATTTTAATTTCCGAATAATATTAATACCTGGATAGAAACACATGGATGTAAACCTGAAAGCCAATGTGTTAGCCTAGAATATGTTAAAGAGATGACAAGCTGCCGCACGCGATAATTCAATGCAATCACACGTGTAATTGACATTGAGCCATAAATCGCATCCAGCAAGACACATAATTTATCAGCATTGCCGCATTTTTCGAGCATTAGACTACATATACAACTCAACCCCAATCCAACAACCCCAAAATCGGACAGCACTCTCTTTTTATTGTCGACGGCTACACACGTTGCACACATGTGGCAATGTTGTCAAACTGGCGTCTATTCACCGGAAGTGCACGCTATAAATCCTAAACGGTCTGCACGTGACATTATCAAAATGCATAAAATCGAATTTTATAGCGCTGCGTGTGCGAATCTTGAGCTTGATTTTTTACGCCTAAATGTTTACTTTATGTGCGCGCGGATCATCTACCCCCTGTTTTATGATTAATTTAATGATTGATGAAAAAGAATGCGAGTGAAATCAATACCTGTCAAAGCAGCCATTGCCATGATCATCTCTCAAAACGCAATAGAATACGACGGCGGTGGAAGTAAAGTGATCAAGTGATTGTTATTCGAAAGGTGGCGGCGTTGACAAGTGAATTGACGACCGATGGCTGACTTTCTGAACGAGTTTCCCACTTGCTAACACGGAGGAAAAAAGAATAGAAAAACAATGCGCGAGAAAAACTGTTACCGAGCAAAACTCGAGGAAACTTTGCAACATTTGATAAAGATATCAACAAGGTCAAAAACAACTTCGCCAACTTTATATATTTATTTAAGTTTTCTATTGTTCTGATAGTGTTTAGGGCATATACTCGTATAAGTGTTGAAGGAGATAATGTTTGATATGGCTGGTAGAAAGATGTACAAAAATTTGGATAGTTCGAAAGGATTTTAGGATACGCTTTGTATACAATGAAATTGAAAATTGTTTCCTTGGTAGTAAAGTAATAAACTAATAAATGAACGAATTAAATGGAGTAAATAGGAATTGTAAGAAAATATTGATCATATTACGAATAATAAGTCTGGATAAAGTTATTCAAAGCTTCGCTATAAAAAATATAAGAAATTATAAGGAAATTCCACACTGCATCAATTTCTGCGAAAATCAAATCGAGTGCACATTGCTAGTTAACAAAGTTATGCTATTGCAAATTTAGCTAGAATATGAGAAGGTGTTCTTAGACTATCTTCATCAAACTGCACATGTTTAGAATGCTGTAAGTTAACACATTATTAAAATACTATGCTATATAAGTTGTACCATGAGCAATGATCTCGGCGAATCAGTTACTCAGCTGGTATGGCAGGCACCAAGTTTTCAAACTATTCCATTAGCATCTACATCTGCCTCTTCTGATATCCTGATACACTATGTTGTAAAGGTGACATTTTGGTCGTTATTTCGTGAATTTCGAACACTATCATAGTAAAGTCTGAATAGCATATTAGGACAGCAAAACAAGCAAGGAGGTGCAATGAAGCGTGGACCATGCGCAATGTTCCAGATCTCTTTCCTGCAAACATAGGTATCGTACATTAATTGTACTACATAGTCTCTCTTCTTATCTCCTTATCTCCTGATACTCTATACTCTATTGATACTCTATAAAGAGATCAGAATAAGAAAGAAGGTGCAACATGAGCAATGTTCGAGTCTTTACCTGTTGCAGTTAAACCTGTCTGGGCAACATTTATTTTGAAACAATTTCATTGATTAAAACGCCTCTCATTCATGAGCAATGATCTCGGCGAATCAGTTACTTGGTGTTACTAAGCTGGTATGGGAGACACCAAATTTTCAAACTATTCCATTAGCATCTACATCTGCCTCTTCTGATATCCTGATACTCTATGTCGTAAAGGTGGCATTTTGGTCATAATTTCGTGAATTTCGAACACTATCATAGTATAGTCTGAATAGGGTAGGTATTAGGACAGCAGAACAAGCAAGGAGGGGCAACGAAGCGTGGACTACGCGCAATGTTCCAGATCTCTCTCCTGCAAACATAGGTATCATACCTTAATTGTACTACATAGTCTCTCTTCTTATCTCCTTATCTTCTAATACTCTATGCTCTATTGATACTCTATAAAGAGATCAGAACAAGCAAGGAGGTGCACCATGAGCAACATTTATTTTGAAACAATTTCATTGGTTAATTAATACGCCTCTCATTCATGTTCTCCCGCTCCCTTCTCCCTCCTGAATATATAGGCACCCTACCTCTATGCCGTAAAAGTACCATTTTATCGGTAATTTGAGAAGTTTTAAATGAGAAATTTCGAACGCTATCATTGCAAAATACCGAATAAAGTATTAGGGGATGCGGGTATGCAAGTCAATTTATAGTTCTCCATATTTGCAACGATGTCACACACCGTGCCAATTTTTATACTAAATTTTACAAAATCTAGTTATTATTAAATTTTATGTTCCTTTTAAAGATGTGACAATTACATATTCAAATCTCTTTTCACTATTTGTTCTATTTTTCCGTCCAGAATTTTTCAATAGTGACTTAAAGTCATGGAGCAGATTATGAAATATAGCACCGTAGATGAATCCTACGGGATTGGAGTACTCCACACTTGTTTCCGGACGTGAGAGGGGATGAACAAATTGGAAGTAATTTTTTTAATCAGCACGCGCGCACGCCCAGCGTGCCAAACCAACGAGTTGGGCGACAAAAACAAACGAAGTCACAATCACAATCAGGAAACTTCGAACCGACCGTATTTCAAGGGGTGTGCGGGGAGGGATTGGCTCAATTA
This sequence comes from Mimaenictus wilsoni, assembly GCA_027575185.1. Classification (NCBI taxonomy): domain Eukaryota; kingdom Metazoa; phylum Arthropoda; class Insecta; order Coleoptera; family Staphylinidae; genus Mimaenictus; species Mimaenictus wilsoni. The sequence continues at coordinate 11,876 of JAODAC010015393.1, read as the reverse complement.
ATTCGATAAAAAGCAATACCACAAAAAAGCGCGCTGGTATTAAAAAAAGTTCCCAACAACGGACGAAAATACTGAAATATATGAAACCTTCGCCGCAATTGGGAATATCGAATACAAATACTCGTAATAATGCACGCTTGCTGTTGGAATGTTTAATCAACGTGTTAAACATTTTTATTGAGTTCTTTGCTCTGCAAATTTTTCATTTATGCATTCGCGATGGTGTTCGGTAGAGATTGAATCAAACTGATATTCAACTGCATTTTTCGGGCACGACTTTTGTGGGATAAATTTTATAAACTGATTCTGTTTGCTGATACAAATATGTAAAACTGTCGAGGGAGTGGATGGGTTATTCTGCACAATTCCTGACACAATTCAACCATAACTCGTTGGCTGGCTCTGCTCGCTCGTATTTTCATTCTGTGCACATACATCCGGCGTCACAATGCACCACCGGCAGAAGTAGCAGGAATACCAGCAGCAGCAATGCGTTTAATAGACTGCAGCCAGTTCCTAACCTCAATCGTGAGCTAGGCGACCGCCCAGCGTCGAGCGAATATACAACAATAACAGCAATTGCGAACTTTGCTAGTCACGGGAATGCACCACGCAAAGTTGTGTTGTTCTTTGCACACATTAAATGGAGAGGGAAATTTGCAGTTTTCAGGCAGGTATGCGAGGGAAAATTTCAGAATTTCAGGGCCCGCCGTGTTTGTCTCAGCAAGTGTCTTTGCGTGTTGGATGAGTTCATTTATATGCATTTCCTCCTGAGTAGACGCTATTATTTTTTCCCATCTTCCATCTTGTATAATTAAAACGAGGAGGTTGTAATTATGCCGCCGACGTCATTATATTCCCTGGACTGAATGCCGAACAAGTCTTACAATGCAAATCGTTGGCGAGCGAAGACAAAAAACGGCACGAATTGGGAAGAAAGTTTAATACAAAGCGTTCTAACAATAGCAACTGCTAAATAATGTTAATTATTTTTCGCGTTTTCGCGTTTTTTTCTACAAACATTAGGGGTTCTTTAAATTATGATTAAGAGGTTCTGTTTTAGGGTTACAATCCTAATTATTTAGTTGTTTTGTTAAACGTGATATGGTTTTCTATTATTGTTCGAAATTAAGAATACAACAACAATATAAAATGAATTCAGGAGGGTTCTTAAAACTTTTGGAGGGACTCTCTTCGAAACGTTTGTTCGGATAGGGTAATATTTTACTCTTCTGCATGTGAAAGCTAAACACATTTCACACACAGTACCTTCTGATCTCCTGTTCCTCTATGCAAGTGATGGCGAACCTTTTGGGAGTAGTGGGACAAATTGTCTTTATATTTTTTGGTAGTAGTGGCTTCTTTGTCACCAATGCCATTGGGGTTAACTGTATGTGCCAAGTAACTGTGTGTCAGTCCAAAACTTGCGTGGTTCAGACATACTTATGACCCGTGCGTCATAAGGATTTGTTATCTAACCGGTTGTCCCGCCAGATAGTCACTTCTAAGCATTGCAGCTCTGCAAGGTTGACTCAACATATTTTGTGGGCACATAGTGAATCGGCACCGCAGAGTCAAGCTTGCAACAATGCAAGGAAGTGGCAATCTCGAGGGACAACCAGACTGCCCACCGTGCTCTAAGCTGTAAAAGTACCGTTATGATCGTTTTCTCATGAATGTTTTTGAATGCGTTTCTAGGAGATCAGAGCAGCTCCTTGCTGGTGCTGGTAAGAAACGCTTATAGATCATTTATCAGCCGTTACAAAGCCGATGCACATTTTAACATGATTTCATTGCCTACGCCCTATGAGTATGATTTTGACAGTTTTCTTATGCATTTGTATGGTTTAAATTAAGAAATTTCAAATTCTCTCATACCAAAATTCGGGATGGAGTAATTGGAGAGCAGATAAAACGAGAAATTTTACCCAGAGCAACGTTTTTGACGGATCTTACCTAATCTTACTTAAGTAATGAATACAAGACATCCGTATGGGTGGGAGGGTGTGGGTGAAGTTCATTAATTTGGAATTTCTCAAATGCAGGTACATATTTTCATACGCTATCAGGACATTGTAATGACTGGCTTGTATTGATTAATTTTAAATTATCTTTAATAATGGGATGTCCCGAGTCTTTGATATGTTGTGCAAAAGCGACCGAATCTGTAATGAGCCATATGCACTTTGAACCTTGTGGCAATTGATCGTTTATCCACATATTTCGTCTTACAACTTCCAAACTGATTTCGTATATTCCGGATTTTTCTCGCGCAATATCCTAATCTTTTGCGTTGCCTAACAGGTATTTAAAAATATTCCTCTATGCCAATCAAATTAACAAAGAGAAAAAGGAAATGGCCGGAACTCGCTATGACGAGTATCTATCCAACATTTTCATCTCGTAGTAAGAGTCCATCTGAATAAGAAGTAAATTCGAAGTTCCCAAGTTACAACTTACTTAACGTCCCCGAGTCCTGACAGGACATAAGTCGGCAGGAGATAGTTTGGCTGATAATAGCGCAATGGCGTGGAAATAATAGCGGCTTGGCCGTTTTTCCCTTCGCTTCTTTTCCACCTTTCGCCACGTGTTCGCATACTGGCCGTATTTCCACATCATCCGCGCGCACAGTAAACGTCGCACTTATGCCACTCGTGCTAGGTTAAGTCAAATTTTCGTGGGGTTATCAAACATGGCACGTTTTTATATGAATTATATGAGGTCCTCCGCCAGAATGATTTTACGTGCGCTTTTTTATAGTTCTTCTTGGCGCTGGCAGAATTTATGTGATGTGCTCTTGTCGTAACGACTTTAATTAAAAGTAACACTTTTTTAATGTCCAGCCAGATGGACGTTCAACATCCTTATTTATATACTAGATGGCTGCCTTAGCTAAAATGTTCTCGAAAAGATTTATAAATGTTTTAATCTAAAATATTTGTAACATTTTTGTAGGGATTTTATATTTTTAATAATTTCTGATCAATAATTTATTCAAATGTATCAAATTTTCATGCCGATTGCTAGGATTGTATTCCGAACAAATTCATAGCTCTGATCTCAGTTTCTAATTGATTTCAATAAGCAATATGGACTTAATAACATAGATCCTGGATTCATTTTAATTAATAGAAATGTACAAATGCAAATAATAAAGAAATGACATAATATGGGAATTTGATTATGGGTACTTTATTTAAGACAATAGGCTGCAAACAATACATTTAATTAAGAAGTCATAATTAGTGTGAGATTTTACAATCAACAAACATTTATGTATATCCAATATAGACAGATTTGAAATAGATTTTGGTATAAATAGAGAATTGAATAATTTTAGGAGCACAGTTCTGCGAACTACTTCATAGTAAGAAGTGCTTTTCCAGAGTGAAGACATGTTTAAAGTTCGTAATTTATTTAATAATTTAAAACTATTATTAGTAAAGTTAAAATTTTCATGTTCTAGGTTGCAATTTTATCAGTAGTCTTGGGTTGTGTTTTGGGATTACCCAATCAATCAACTACCCAGCAATCTGCCCCACCACCTCAAGGAATTCCAGATTATCAAAGTCATCCATATGGTTTTAATCGTCAATATGGCGCATACAATAATGGTGCTTACCCTAATAATTACTACCCTCATGGATCTTATTATGGTAACTATTATGGGCAAAATGTTGGAAATTCATCTTTATATGCCCATAATGGTTATGGTTACAATGCTCATCCATTTGGTCGAAATCCTCATTATGGTGGTTTTAATAACTACCCTCATAATTATAACCCAAATGGAATTTACAATAACAACTATTATGGCCAGAATTACGACAACTACAATTCCAAGTTCGGGCACCATGGTTACTATCCCAATGATAACAACAACTACTACCACCATAATGATGGAAAAGATGGTGTTCCTAATTATGACTTTGGGTACAGCGTTGAAGATCCTCACACACTTGACGTGAAGTCCCATGAAGAGCATCGTCGTGGCGATGTTGTCGAAGGCAACTACAAGGTTTTGCAGCCTGATGGTCGCACACGTATTGTGAACTATTCTGTTGATGGACCTAGTGGTTTCAGGGCTGATGTGAAATATTCTGACCAAGGTGTTCATCCATCTGGTAACCATCTATATGGTAACTATCCATATGGTAACCATCTAAATGGTAACTATCCATATGGTAACCATTTATATGGTAACTATCCATATGGTAACCATCTAAATGGTAACTATCCATATGGTAACCATCTATATGGTAACTATCCATATGGTAACCATCCATATGGTAACCATCCATATGGTAACCATCCACTTAATCATTTCAACAACTATAACAACCGTTTGAATGGCAATAAAAAAGATAATTAAGACGAATTATTTGTTGGGATAACGAAAACGATTAGGCAATTACACTGAATAAATCATAATTTCGCAATGTCTCTTTGATTCTATTGTTTATATTGTTAATTGATAATTAAACCTACTTACATCTAATTTTCGTAGAATTTTCAGATATTGTATATTGTGGACTAATTCTTTTATACTATTTCAAAGCGTATTTGTGTCTCTCTGTCAAATGCACATTGTCCTAACAGTTATTATCTTCTCGGGTTATTATGGTCGTTATTATAGAAGTCATTATTGCCAACATTTTGAAAATTAATTAATTAATAAAAATAAAATATTAATTTATACACCTCAAAATGGTTATGGTAACCTTGGATATACATTAAATGGTAATCCTCAATTTGATGCTTACTTTAAGCAACAATATTTTATAACCGTGTAAATTATTGTTTCCCAAAATGATGCCCGTGCACTCGAAGACGAGTTAAACATTTTTGCGAAGCATTTGCGTTATATAGGGGTCCCTAACTATAGAGAAATATGAAGAGTATAGAGGGTATGAAGGTTGAAATCACTGATGAAAAATTTCACTTAAAGGGAAGCTGCGGTCCCGAATTTTCGGCGAATCACTGTATTAATTCTAATGTTTGAAAATTCAAATTTGAATAAGAAGAAATATTAATATCAAAATATAATAATTCATATAATAATATAATAATAATAATTCACATATATCAATCGAATTCTTATTGCTCATTAAAAACATTGCATCATGGATTTAATAAAATTTACATAAAATAATATCCGGAAACACTTACATTAGTGAATTTTAACCGCAATTACGCTGAAGATGGTGACTTGCATGACCAGTGTGGGACAGCGGAAAATGGCATGGAAACTAAGAACCACTAAAAGTTTGCAAACGAACAAAAGTGTAAATATTTCGATGCAGTTGATTATATAAATATCGGTCAATCGGTGCAAGTTCCATACGTCCTCGTACGACAGCATCGAAGATCATATGGTAAGAAAGAGGACCTTTATTATCTGGGTTTAGTCACGGTAGCTTAAGCCAAGCGAGTGAACCACCTCGAGCCGTGATAACCTATAGGAAATCTATTACCTATATGAAGACTGAACTAGTTACTTCATTTTTTTGCTTTGTAAATAAATGTCACATTTTTCATAAGGTAGATCGCGAAATATTTTACAGTCTAGAATCGGGCTGCAGTCAAAATAGTTTGGGCAACGCTGATCAAGACAAAGTGATAAAGATAACGAAAAGCGGGTTAAAGTTAAAAATAATGAAGCATTTTATGCCTGCATTCGCGAACATATGGAAAAAGTATATTGTGCAACATGCATGTAATGCAATTCATTGTTTACGAGTATGACATTTTGTAGTATTAGTCGTAGTAGTAGTACTGTTTCTGTGTGCATTTTAAATTGATACCATCATAGCGAATATGACTTGTAATTGTACAACGACTATATTAAAAAATATTTAATAACACATAACTTGTGTTTGAATATTCGTTTAACCCATGACATCGAATCCACTTGGAATTCATAAATCACTTACCGCTGGCAAACCTGTTAAATTGAAGCGTAGTAGCCCAGCTGGTAAGATCGCTGCTTGCCACGCAGGGGGTTCCAGGTTCAAATCCTGGTCGTGACAATTACACCTCTACTCGCTCCGGCAACCATATTAACATCTGTGGTTATGTTATAGAAGTCTTCTTCACCTTGGGTGAGGCTAGCAACCTACCCAAAGGGAATTAATATGCTCACAGTTACCCAGAAGTCATTTTGGAAGAATGACAGGCCACAGGCCTATGCCCCGTCAGCGACAAGGCGGGTGAACGAAGAAGAAGAAGAAGAAGAAGAAACCTGTTAAATTAAGGTAAAATTTGGCATCTTCTTGGATGTAGTATTTCCTCTTAATAAATAACAACCTGCCGGTGGCGGGAAGAAGAATGAGAGGAATTCCCTCTAAGCATGGAAAAGCAGTTGGGCCACAACATCAGCAGAAGATTAGAACCGGAGAAAAACAGGCAAGTGCCTATGAAAAAAGAAGAAGGAGAAGAAGAAATTAAATATTCACAACTCAATGTTCCAATATTCTTAATTGCATCAAATAATTTTAGGAGACCATATTACTTACAAAGTTACTTTCCCATTTAACAAAAAAAAACTTGAACAGTTTTAGATTAAACTAAAATAGTTTTAAACTACCTCCAAAAAACTACATGTGGAAAGGAACAAGATAGCACAATTTATACGCTCGGCAACAAAACTTCGGCACAACAAATGTTGTTTTGTTGCGGTGGTTGCGACTTCAACATGCAAGAGAGGCGACACATTCGATACTGAATTTTACGAGTTTACACTTTCCAGATCAGCTACCTCGGAAACGACAGCAATTTTTATCCGGTGCTCCCGGAAGAAGATGGCGGAATTTATTTATAGTTTAACCCGTTCAATTATTCACAGAGAAGGTTGCGGCTGAGTAACGTGTATTACGTACAATGAAATAAACACGTTGTGGCGGGGGTACGGGGTTGCTACTCGGGTTTATTTGATTAATTTTGCGCACTGTTTATTTCAACATCAGCGGTGTTGACACGCATCGGGGACGGCACATTAACCAAACGCCATTATGTTATTTCGGGCAGACGGAAAGTTTATTAATTTGCGAAGCGTCGACAAGCAAATGCAGGATAATGATCATATTGTGGCGCCTAATTTCAAACATCAATTGCTTGCTTGCTTGTTAAATCAAAATCCAATTTACGATGTTTATAAATGAGAATGTATTTTCTGGAAGTATGATTCACATGTTTATAAACAAATATCATATTGCTGTTAAATAATGAATTAACGAAATACATGTATAAAGATGATTTAGAAATAAATACGCATTGATATTAATTACTTAAAAATAATTTACTAATAATACAAACAAATAATAAAGACGCATCATAATATGAGAATTTGATTATGTGTAACCCAGTTAAGACAATAGGATGTAAACAATAAATTTAATTAAGAAGTCATAATTAGTGTGAGATTTCACAATTCAGAAATATTTGCGTATATGAAATATAGACAGATTTGGAATAGATTTTGGTATAAAAAGAGAATTGAATAACTTTAAGAGCACAGTTCCTCTAACTACTTCATAGGAAGAAGTGCCATTTCATAGAGAAACCATGTTTAAAGTTCGTGGTTTATTTAATATTATTGATTATTATTTGTTTCACTAAATTTTTCATATTTTAGGTCGTAATTTTGGCAGTTGTCTTGGGTTGCGTTTTGGGATTACCCAATCCATCCACCCAACAGTCCGTCCCACCACCACAAGGAGTTCCAGGTTATCATGGTCATCCATTTGGTTCCTACCGTCAATATGGTGCCTACAATAATGGTGCTTACCCCAATAATTACTACCCTCATGGATCATATTATGGTAATCGTTATGGTCAGCATTTTGGAAATTCATCTTTATATGCCCATAATGGATATGGTTTCAATGGTCATCCCTTTGGTCGTTATCCTCATTATGGTGGTTATAACAACTACCCCCATAACTATTACCACAATGGAAGATACAATAACAACTACTATGGCCAGAATTACGATAACTACTATTCCAAGTTCGGACACGATGGTTACTATTCCAATGATAGCCACAACTATTTCCACCATAATGATGGAAAAGATGGGGTTCCCAATTATGACTTTAGGTACGGCGTTGAAGATCCTCACACCCTTGACGTGAAGTCCCACGAAGAGCATCGTCGAGGCGATGTTGTCGAAGGTAACTACAAGGTATTGCAACCCGATGGCCGCACACGTATTGTGAACTATTTCGTTGATGGACCTAGTGGTTTCAAGGCTGATGTGAAATATACTGACGATGGTGTTCATCCCTACGGAAATTACCCGTACAATCACTTTAATGGCGGGTACAACAACTATTTTAACAACTATAAAAAGGCAAATGAAGGCAATAAGTAAGGGAAATGATTTGATATAACGATGTAAACGATTAGCTAATTTCACCGAATAAATCAATTTTACACAACTCATTGAAGTATCTTTTAAGTCTATGCATAATATGACTTGCACATCTCACATATCATCCAATACATACTTGTATATTTATGGAAATTAGGCTACGAGTCTCACAGATTTGTTTGGTCCAACGCACCACTTACCCCTTCACCTACCTTGTACTTCCGAGAGTGCAGAGTTAAGGTTAGGCGTACATCGAGCCAGTCGTAAAAATAGTAAATGACAAAGCCAGGAAAATTTTCTCAGCAATCTCGAGACTCCTACCTCAACTCGGAGACGGCAAAGATTCTGCGGATTCTGTCTTCAAAACTAAAAGAATTCGCCATGCCATGAGAGAATGTACTCTGAGAATATGTAGGACATATTGTACTGTGCCGGCAGAGGCTGCGGAAATTCTAACGTCAACCCCTCCTCCGGACCTGGCAGCGCGAGAACGACAAAGAACCTACCGACTATGAATTGGCGAGGAAACTAGTGCGCCCCTTGGGATAACGGTCCGCTAGATGGAGTAACAGCAGCACGTCAGGATGGCTCAAGCGGTGGATACCATCCCTAACAGCATGGTTAGCGCTTCCGCATGGAGACTGTGAGCACTACCTTACCCAGTTCCTTGCTGGCCATGGCCAATTCGCGTCGTACCTCCGCAGATTTGGCAGGAAGAACACTAGTATATGCATCCATTGCTCACTTGACGTAGTAGACATGCCGGTTAAAGAACGAATGAAACTCCTGGTGGCGACCCGTTGTGCGAGCAGCACACCTGACCTACTTGGGAGAGAAATTCTCCATTCCCAAGAAAAATGGAATGCGATGGTTCTTTTCTGCGTGAATGTCGTGAGAGAAAAGCGTAAAGCCGAAGAAGGACACATATAGAGGGTATCTAGACCGTTGCACTGACGAAATGCAGAACTATTTTTTTAGGGGATGCGCACAACACCACTATTATATTCTAATAGTAGCCACCTCTCTCATAGGGCCACTTGTTCCGGTTAGCTCGACGCTGGCAACGCCCAAAAAAGTAAATACCTTAAAAATTAGAGCCACGAAGAACCAAATTCACAATTATCCGGTCTTATTTATTCGAGTTGGATGAGGTACTGCTAAAGGGATAAGACGGAGGGGTGGTAGTGGGAAGAACGAAGGTATGGATGCTGGCATATGCCGCTGACATGGTTGTGTTGGCGAAGTGAAAAGAAGGTATGCAAGAAGTGTTAAAAATGATGGGAAGGTATATGGACAAAAGGGGACTGAGTGAACAAAGTGAGACAAAATGGATGATGTTCAGAAATCCGGGTGGAAGGTGAGGGTAGAAGAACTGTTTTGGAAGGGAGAGGTCTTCGAGAAGGTAGATGTGTTCAAATTCTTGGGGTTTCTCTGCAAGTATACAGGATCGTGGGGATAGCACATTCGATGGTTACAACAGAAGGTCAGGCGAGTATGGAACAGAGTGCAAGAAAAGTGGGGGAAGTTGTGGGGAGGCAACTGGGACGTGGTGATGCGAATGTGGGATGAATGTGTGAAGTCAAGTGGCTGGAAAGAGAGCAAGGCTGGTTCCTGAAGAACCTAATGAGTTTAGAGTGGTCTACACCTAATTATATAGTCATGCAGGAAACTGGAAGAATGAGTGTGGCGTGGGAGTCTAAGTGTAGAGGGATAAGGTATGAGGAAAGGCTAGTGAGAATGGGAAAAGAGCGTTTCCTGGGGCAGGTTTGGATGACAGGATTGAGTGCTTGGGGTTATCGGAGACGGCGGTGGGGCAGTTATGGGAGAATGGGCGATCGGTAATATGATATCATCTTTTGCAGTGTTATTTAAAGGTTTGCACAACAAAACCTTACAGAATGTAAACCCATGCTTTTGCATCAGTTTGGTATAATTTTCCAATTGCAAATGTTTGGACTACCATCTTGTCCAGTATCAAGACAACGAGATAAAGTGCGAGATAAGTGTACAAAGTTGCAAACATTACACCGGAAAAAGATGAACAAGTTTATGGACGAAGTTGGCGCGCCGTGCAAGTGTAATTGTTGACTATAAACGTGCACCCCCGTAATGGACCAAGTTGAAACGGCAAGTTTTAAGCAGATGTAGCTCTTATAATATTTAAAGCCCACCAGCGTGCATTGTGCTCACCATTGTACGCTTTTGTATACAAAAGCACACATTTTGTAACGAAATATTTACATATATACATTTAAAACAAGTAAAAGCTTTTCAGCCGGGCGGCGAATTAAAATTAAAATAATTATTTCCGCCTGCAAGTTTAATCAAAAGGTTCCTGCCCGCTGCAATTGCGCAAAGTGCAATGTAAATGTTTTACAAATGGACAAGTTTTGTTTGATTTTGATTAAAAAGTCGGTAGGCGGGGCGAGAAAGTCGAAACCATTTCATACTTGCGTCGCGTCGAAACTTTCCATCGTTTTCCAGAATGCAAACCGGGGATAAAATCAACTGAATTTCCGCCCGGTTACGACAAGTTTGAAGCGCGGACGGAGGAAATTGAAACGTGCTCGAGGATTCATTGAAATTCCGCGTCGAACGTGAGTCCCGAAAGAGAAAAAAAACTTTAAGAGCATCGAACATTCAATCAAATAAATAAATCCAGTGATTAATTTTTACGACCACATTTTATCTCGCTCTAATTACTTGCGAAATTAATTGCTTGAGATTTTGAATAAAATAGAAAAGGCTAAAACAGTGCGTGGTGTCATCATGAATATGTCAGTGCAAATATTCCATTTTTATAGATTTTATCGATTTTGCGAACTTGCAAATATTTTTGGCCAAAGGGATTAGGCAAATATAGGACATCGGTTTGGCTCGCGTTGGATATCAACTGTTTTATGAATAATGTTGCGAGCATATGGCGGAAAAGCGTATTTTCTGCAATGCATATGCGACACGACATGGCGTTTATTCCACATTCGCTGCAATAAATTGCATTGCGTGGAGGTAAATGAGATTTTTATTGCGCGCACAAGGAACGTACGCCTACTGCGTTTATATTAACGTAAAAATAATGCAGTAAACTCGGATTTGCTTTACACCTTTTAATAAATGACAAAATGATTTTCACTTCTTTCATTCTTGATTTGAAATTGCTTCGATAAATTCCTCATCTCATCCTTCAGTGTGTAATACATTCATATAATGGTGCTGTTTTAAAGCAAATAGAAATCTACAAAATCGTGGCATTTAGATTGTTCCCTAGATAAAGATTTATATTAAATATTTCCCCAGTGCCATCTCAAACTTAATTGGAGCATGATCTTATTGAATCTGCACCTACCAAGGTGTCGCCCAACGAACCAACTAAAATTAAAATTATTTACCCAAGTAACACCTACAATTGTATATATAAAAAATGTATCTATTTTAATGGCTATCAACCCTAAGGTTTTTCCGCCGTGTTTGTACATATATTTGTATGTTTACAATTTGTGTTGTT
>JAODAC010015351.1:2003-22115 GCA_027575185.1 Mimaenictus wilsoni | reverse complement strand
CAAAAGCTTTGGACAAATCCAGAAAGCATGCAAAGAGTGGTGTATTGAATTCAAGGACTTTTTCAACTAGTTGTCTTAGTATGAAAATCGCATCGATTGTGGATCTATTTCTCCTGAAATCTTGTTGTTCTTCTTCCATTTGGATTTTATCCTGAATGCAGTCTGATATGATGCTTGAAAACACTTTCATTGTGTTGTTCAGGATTGTTATCCCCCTGTAATTTGATGGGTCTCTTTTGTCGCCCTTTTTGTATACTGGGATGGTTAACCATGATATGCAGATTAGAAAATACTTTAGAACAAAGTTTAAAATTTAGTTCCTTATTTCTCCGCAAGGTTGTACTGTCTACGAAGGGCCTCTTAACATGCAATTTCAGAGAAATGAAGGGCAATAAACACCATTCCAAATAATGGAAAAAATAAGTTTTACCCGGAGAACCTACTTTACAAGGCCTTAGATTATATTTTTATTTTTTATTGCATTATAGAAACCATTAGATATTTCTGTGAATCTGACAAGCGTAACAAGAAACGATTTGGAGTTGCAAAGCAAGGAAGCTTTATAAATTACTTTGTAGTGACATTACCTTGTGCTACGATAAAACAAAAGCAACAGTAACAAAGTGGGGGGGCGAAAGTTCGCAGCGAATTTGCAAGTCGCCAAAGCGCTTCGCGGCAGCGCACAAATCGCAATAACTCGCACAATGCGAAGACGTCGCCGAAAAAAAATGTTGAAACGCTCGCATTTCGCCAAATTGCACGCGACGGGAACATGAAAGAAGACACAAATGCCCCATGATGTTGTATTTAGCTTATGAAAATCGCAAGCAGCTATGACACAAATTGCATAATCGCTGGGGACAACAATATTGAAAATGTGTTTTTCCTTTCCATTCTCTGCTAACATCCCCAAAGTTATTATCATATATTTACGACTGTTTCCATTGTGGTACTGTTACGTTTTATTATTTATAACTTAACGACTGTTGTATTGTGCTATAATCCAAGGACTAATAGATGGAATAATGATAATAGCAAACATAGGACAATGAAACAAAGCTGAATGATATTGATTGCAATGTTACGTCGCTTATGAAACTGGATAATAATTCACATTACTAGTTTTCTGTTTGTACAGTTTAATTGCAAAATAATTATATTCCTATTTATAATCCGATCAGTGTTTATGTGAAATTTTAGTACTAATATTATTAATATTCACATATTAAATAAATATTTAGTTGTTTATTGAATTAATGATATTTGAAATACTTTTACATTCCATGTAAATATATTCTGATTATATTCGACTATAATTACCTCCGGTGCGAAGTAATTTTATCATAAAAAAATTGGCAAACATAATTTTATGCAAAAGAACCTAACTGCACTGAACTGGATGAGATAATAAATTACTTGCAGTGAAATTGCATATAAATTTCCATTCGACAATTATTACATTCGATTACCAGGTAGGTTAATCCTATTGGCATTATATGTATATTTTCGAAAACTAGTATTCGAGATTGATACTTAGAATAAGGGCAAATAAAGTGTCAAACTTTTCTCAAACATGGGAAATAGTCCATGTTTCCTAAATTTGTGTCTGTTCATTAGAGATGTCAACTTTTCACGAAGTATCGATACATTTTGCTCTCGATACTTTTGAAACTTTGATACTTTCGATACCAAAGTATCGAAGAAAAGTATCGATACTTATTGGTATAGAAAATACACATTGGCGCCATCTGTTAATGTATTTTCAAATTATTTATTTACTCGTTACAGTAATCTTCCAGCATATTATCATTTTTTGATGTTACTACATTTTAAGAATGATAAAATATCGCGGTAATTCATAAGTAATAAAAGTAATGCTTGTAAAATTACTGATTGAGCAAATTATGGCTAAACTAAGTTTTTATCAAAAAGTGGCATAATTTAATCGAATTTGTATTGTAGGGAAATATCGATACTAATACACCAATGCACCAAGTATTTTAAAAACAGGATCAATAATCGAAATCTCGCTCAGAGAACGTTTACCATTCCAATTGGTGGTTATGATTAACAGATGGCCTCAGTGGGGGGAGAGGCATGTCAAAAAGTATCTAAAATGACCGATTCGATATTATCGATAAGTAAAAAAATTAAAGCATCGATAAAAGTCGATACTTTTGATATCCCTACTGTTCATACATGTCCCAATACAATTTGAAACACATTTTATGTAAGATTTCTAAATAAATTCACCGAAATCTTTGTGAAAATTAAATGATTGCAATATGGTTTATTCTAACGTTTCCCAAACTTTATTGAACGTATCCCGAATCACGTAGGGCGAGACCCAACGAAGCGGGGTAGAAGCTAACAAGTTCGGAGGGAGTCAAAGGCTATTCAACCGATAAAGAGATTATTTTAATAAAAATAAATGTACTACGATGTTCCTATGACCTCTTTCATATAAAGCAGTCGTGACGAACGTGTTTAAAGTTGCGAGTATAAGTTTCTTTAGATTCGTTCTAGTACTAGCTTCTGGGTCATGAATGCCTCTGGGGGACCGACCCCAAATTTTCTACATGCCCCATGGGGATCACCACAACAAGAGGGCGTCAGTTCCTAATGTGCATGGGTCTGTACCTGTCACGCGAGACACTGGTTAGCCATCACTGATATAGGGCAAGGTTGGTTAAGTAGTCGCGCTACCTTAGCCGTACCTTAGTTTCGTTAACTAAAATACAGTATTTCCAATTTCGCGTTACACAAGGTAATACTTAGTGCATATTCAATAGTATTACCTTGTATTTTCCTTCGAATAAGATTGTAGCAATTACGGAAATAATTCGTACCGTTCCGCGGGTTCATTAATATTATTGAGAGCTTTGGAGACATATTAAAGTAAGAATCAACTACATATTTATTGCATGTATCACATCACATGTTTCTTAAGTCGTAATCACATGCAGTCCTTCCATAATTAGCTTCTTCAGAGAGGAAGACCTTTCCTTTTCTGTAGATAGTAATGTCAATTATATATAATCAAAAGTTACTACTTCAGACCAAAGTACGTAATGCGAAAACAAAGATTCTGCCGAATAGACTGCGAAATCTCTTTAAATTGATATTTATATTCGTTCAACTGATGTGCTGGGGTGTCAAGACAGCTTAATAAACTCATTTGTAAAAATTGCGAATGGATACATTATTTTAATAGAGTTTTATCATAAGTACGATTTAAGGCAGAGGTTTCCTAACGTTTCCATACATTTTAATACATTTTTTTGGCGGCCTCATGTTTAAAATTCTTTTTTTCGAGCCTTTCAGTTTTTGTGATAAAGTAATGTCACAATAATACACGAATTCGTGAACGTTCCAAGCAGTTTTCTAAGTTGTACAAGTCATAATAATTTTGTATTCTACTTTTAAAAGGAACGTTTCATGATTGACAATTTTGTAACAAATTTTACAATTATTTTGATCTGTCTTAAAAAACCTTCCACTAATAATATGTGTAAAGCAATTATACATTTCTTTACTGTGATCAGCTCAATTTCTCTGCGACCTCTATGAGAACGCGGGTTTATACAATTTTAAAGTAACATCAACAGAGAAATCACATGGGGAGAGATAAACTCTTCTTTGCCTCTATTCATGATAATTTATCTTCATATCGCTGATTTCAATGGAAATACCCTGAAACCTGCCATCAGCGGAACCTTATCTATACGGAATCACATCTGCATGTTTTATATAGCGACGATGGGCCTGAGCCTTCTTCTAGGATTCATGAAAGTTAGTTTCTTCTTAGAATTTACCGGAACTCCCACTGATAAAAATACATATCTTGCTTTTTTCTCCGTCTGGCACAGGTTTCTCTGAATAATCTAGCGGTCATTGTCGACATCAGCAACTAATCTATATAAATGCCAATTTTCAGACAATTTTCAAAAATGACTTAAAGATTTCTTGCACACGCTACTAAATATTTCACATCTACATATATCCTCTTACGCTATGTCAAGTTTATGCTTGAAATATGTATCGACATCATTGTTCATAATATGCAAGATATTCAGCGAGAATCTTAGAACTGTCAAACTATTCCCTCAACAACGAAAATGGGTGTCAAAGTTTTCAAATTGTGTGTCAAATTCATGAAACTAGTCTATAAGTTTGTTAAGATGTAACTTCTAACTTCCAATATGTATCCATATATCTAAATAAGACACTATAAATACTACAATTTTATCATATTTTTATGTACATTCACTGACATCAAAACCTATCCAATTTTTCATCAACTATTTTCTGGCCGTTATCCTTTAATTGTTGTAATTTCAAATATGTTATTACTTAATAAAAACCAAATATTTTCTGGCCGTTATCTTTTAATTGTTGTAATTTCAAATATGTTATTACTTAATAAAAACTAAATACTAAAACTAATATCATTTCAAGGTCTATTACGAAGGAATAGGTACATTATCTTCCAACGTTTGAAATTTAATGAATATTTTATTAATGAATAAAGTAGTTCACATGTGTAAAAATAATAACTAATAAATAACGCTTGTAAAATTTCAATCGGCTAAAAATCATTTTCGTAGGGCTATCAAATAAATTTATCAGATGTTATTAAAATAATAATAATGCTAACAACGGATGTTTGTTGTTTTTTAAAAATAAAAATATTGAATAACTATATCCATGAAAACTCAAATATGCAAACAAAATATAAATTCAATTATAATAGTTATCCATTATTAATTGTTTGAAATTTTTTGTTTGTTATTTTTCAAAGTCTGGACAAAGAAATGAATACGATATAATTGCACGCTCATAATCAGTGTGAAATGTGTCACGTAGTCTAAATATTAAGATTAAGCTGTTTCTTGAATTGGTGCTACAAATACAAGGAACAGCTTAAATTTTGTTTTTCAGTTAATGTAAGTGTGAAAACAAGGGTTCCGACGAATATACTGGAAAGGAGATGAAGCAACCCGAGAAACAACGCCAGCAGTCTGTCGGCCGCCTAAGAAAACGCACAAGTTTTCGTGCTCACTTCAAGTGTAACGCAATGCCTTACTTCTTAAAACATCCAAGTGTGTTAATCCCAACCGGTACTATTTACAAAATCGTTGGCACCAATTTGGTGGCACCAACAGCAAATGATCAGCTTATTGTATACAATATCGTATACAATGTAAACCTGTTATATCTCACATGTGCAAGATATAAATTGCTCATTCCCAGACTCGTTTTCAACCATTTTGTACTCACCCCCCCCCCCCTTAAAAATTTAAGGCGACGGTCTCAAACCTTGGTATCATTGAAGAAATCGCGCTTTTCAATCATTAAGCGAGATCGATACTTTGTTTTTGATTTTTTTTTTCACCTATTCGGCAATTTTGGTTTATATTAGAAATAGATATCGAAGTACAACAATCTCGCGCCCCCCAGGGGGGCGGGCTCCAAAGATTGGAAAGCACGGCATTAACTGCTGAATTAAATGTTGTTATTTTCTTCAATAACCTCCCTGTTTCAATTCCCTGGATATGAACTTGACTCTTTACGTTTCTTTGTGGTACAACCAATAAATGCCATTAATTCGCATGCATGCACCGAATGGCATCAACCCTTTGTTGTGTGCCTGTTTGTTTTTTGTTATTTTGTTGGTTTTGAAGGTAAACTATTGTGACATGTACGAATTTTATTTCTTTGTGTGCTTCGAATTAGGGTTTTTAAATATTTCAAGGAAAGGTTGTCGTTTTCTATTTTATGTATTTCAAGATAGGGTCTTATTGTAATGTTAGAGAAAGGTTTTTTATGGCTCTCGACCTTGCAGAAATTCAGGCAATTGCTGGTCTTCGAAAATACGGTTGTACATCAATTAGTTATCTCTTGCACCTATCTTTGAATACCTAAGGTACTTTTTACTGCAACGCAAGAATGCCACCCGCACACAAAACTCAGGGAGGTTCGTATGATAGTGATTTTTATCCCCATGCTAGTACTGTAAAGAGTAGGGATGTTTAAGTTTCCTTTTGGAGTTTTTAGTTTAATAAAATCAGTCTTGTTCTTGATAGTCACAGTTTGGGCAGAGTTTCGATACTCGATTTAACTCCCAGGTTAAGGTATCCCGATCTAGTGTTGCGTTTATAAGTTGAAAGACTTAGAAATAATTCATTCTAGCATCCGGACTCCGATCCACTACACAAAAATACTACATCTTTAACACCTTACTTCTCTCTTTTTGGAAACACTGGAGCATTTACAGCCTTTTATACTTTATAAATCATACTAGTGGCACTTAGAAATATAATGAAGTTTATGAAGAACCAGCACATTACTAAACTAATACAACATGCCGGTTGAAATAATCATATTGAAGAAATCATAATGTCAACTTTATTTAAAAATATACAGATAATCAGGAATATAGTCCTGCAACAATCTGCCAAATACTATAAACTTGTGGAGGAATATTATAAACATGCGTCAGGCATAAAATAAACCCTTAAACAACTTTTAACCCGTTTGTTTGTTTAATTCACAAACACTCGACGGTAACAATTAAAACCACATATAAATCGTTAAAAATACGAATTCCAAAGCAATATATGTAAAAACAATTAAATTTTTAAATAATCACCACACCATCAGCAATTATTATGAGCACTTGATGGTATCAGGATGTTTCGCGAACGTAATAGATAAAAACAAACCTGTTTTATATGATTTTGCTATGATGCCCATAATTTTTTGGTATAATGTTATATCCAATGACATTCTGCTGACTGCATTAGTAGACAGACCGGATAAACGAAGTAAATCGTTTGTTACTTGACAGCGGATTAATTAACTTTAAGTAAATATGATCCTTCTTATACTTAAATAAGACAACCTTATATAATTTATTTAACTTACTTTACTAAAATAATATAACATGACTGTTGAAATAAGCAAATTGATGAAATTATAATTTCGCTACGTTATTTAAAAATATTCTGTGAAGATAGGTGTATAAGCCAGCTACATTGTGCCAAAAACTGTAAACTTCGATAGGTATATAACAAACATGCGTCAGGCACATAATAAACCCAGAATCAACTTTTAACCTATTTGTTTGTTTAAATCGTAAAACCTCGGCAATAACAATTAAAACAACATACATGTATACCGCTAAAAATACGAATTTCACAGCAAAACATGTAAAAACAAGTAAATGTTGAAAAAATCAAAAATCACCTCTCCATCAGCAATTATTATAGATAAAAAAGAGACGAGTGAACTTTTGACCACACGGTTTTAATAAAACTAAATAGAAATTGGAGCAATAGGTTTATGATATGAGCATATGAAGATTTGAAGTGAGACATTATTTGATTTCTGTTAAATTGCCACTCCTGCGGATCAAACATGTTTACGTTTATATTACGCATTCCAATCAATTATTTCGGTATGTTTATAGTCATTCTCTTCATGTATTATGAATAGTAGTTTAATGCTGGTAAGTCGTGATAGACGATTGTCATAAAACTAACAATAAATGTATGTATGTTATTGTTAGTTCAATTAACAACTTTAACAATTCATCAAACGTAAACACCGCAATACAATATTTTCTATATTTTATAATAACAATTGTCCTCTTAAAATTGCGTTATTGTTATTTTATGAAAAAAAAATGTATTCGGTCCGCAGACTTGCCATCGACTTTATTGTCTTTTTGTGTATATTACATGTTATTGTGATTTTTGTTATTGGTTTTGTGATGTTGTTATTGTTGTGTTGTTGATGTGGTATCTTGTTGTGTGTGAGTGAAGTGAATTTTTGTATTGTCGGTGGATTCTTCTTGTGTGTTGTGGGTTGCGCATTGCGATTGTTGTGGCTTTATCGGTGTGGATTTTCAATCATGTGAATTTTTCATGTGAATTTATAATAATCAATTCACACCAGTGGGGTGCCCACCCCTGGGACTCGAACCCCGTCCGCATACGTGGTAGACCGAAGCATTACCAACTATGCTGCCCAGGTGGGCTTCATTTTATGATTTATGCAGCATTTTTCATTATTCGATACACAAATTTAATATGGGATTCATTTTAGATGAAATGTCAAATCATCACCTTCCTCTGAATCAAGTTTTATCTGCTATTAATCATTTCTATGTTTCTATGTTAATGTCAAAACGTGATAATTAGTACGATTTGTAAGCGTGTAGTAATGACTGCGACCAGTCCGTTTGATGGTTGCTTCCAGCATGCCTTGCATCGGCCATAAATCCTCATTAACTGAGCGCGCCAAAACATAAAACGATATCCGGCGCCTTCATCCATGCGCCGAATATGCCTATTGATTTTATTTCCGCATAATTCACGCTCGCCGCAGCACCGCACGCGCGAGCACGATTAACATACGATGGCAATTTGCATTCGATCGCATTTATCAATTCATAATGAATAAATTTTGCGACAGAATTTATTCGCGCGCATCTATAGAGGTTTGGCTTGCTTAAAAACTTATTCGTTTCAAATATTGATAGGGCAAACAAAAGCCTGATGGCAAATCAATAGCAGGCCATACAGCAAACGTATATATAACAGATCGCAATACTCGTTGATGAATTGATTAAATTGCATAAATTTCTACTCCAAACCGGTTACAGCCGATAGTCATGTTTCAAGTTTTATTATATTCCATATATTAATTTCACATTTGCTTATAATTAATGTTTTATTTGTTTTTATTTATTGGAATATTAATTGTTACCTTTGCATATTCAATTTCAATTATTCCTTCTTTTTCGGCAACTGTGTTGCTAAAGTTACTGATATTTAAAATGATACATCTAATTTACATCCAATCACTAAAAAATATATACTAACTCAATTGATTAAGTTCTAACTTAATTTGATAGGATGTTGGATAGTTTTAATTCAGTTATAATACTGCATGGAAACTCAAAAGCTGCGTTCACTGTGCAAAACAACTGCAATTTAATTATCTGCTATGGAGTATATCTATCTCCATCTATCTCCAAAAAAACATATACGCAGAGAATTTTTATTCGGTCAGTTTTATATCATTTGATAATACAAACAGTTTATTTTTATAATTAATTTTTATTTGGGTATTCGACGTATTTTATTTCTTCGATAACGCGTCGCTAGTGAAATGCATGAGGTGAAAGAAGCTTATGCGATGCAGCGCGAGTCTCACACGTGTAAATTAACTTGCTTATCCACACTTACAATTAGTGCAAACTTTCTGCGATTGGTCTCAATCGAGACCTCTGCGTTCCTCATTCTTGCGTCTCATGCTTTTATTTAATTACTATTTTTAAATAATTAATTAATTCATATAGTTTAGACTCTATCAATCCTGAGACATTTAATATGTTGTTTTTAATACTCTTGTAAAACCTCTGGCTATTGCGGAAATAAATACAAGAATTCTTCAAATGCACTTTTCTATGTCACATGGTTTAGATATGGTACTATTGAGCTGCATATAGAAACATAATGGAGACATAATAGTTCATAATTGAAAAATTATTTGGAACCATTCCATTATAACATGATTTTACTATATTTAATTGTTTTTGAATTTTAAAAAATTACAACTATTTTACACGATATTTATTTCCGAAGTCACAATCTATGACTACTAACTATTTTGATGTTTATTTGTTCCTTTCCAGGAAATATAAATAAATGAGCATGATTTACTCATTGACACAATATTTATACCATATTTCTTTCTATAACGATATATGCTTTTCTTGTTGTATATTTAACATTTGTCTCTGAAAATATTGTCTATCTACCATTTTCCCATCTGAAGTTTCAATCCTGGCAAAGACTGACTACAAAAAATGGCCCTCACCTCATCGTTTAGGTCATTGAGATACATGAAAACCTCTTCTGGTCATTACTTCAACTCAACACACTGATATATTGCACTAATATATTCCTAAAACCATTTTTTAATGTTCTGGTGATGTAGTTGTTAGTCCCCTTGTGACTGCGATAATCAGCAATTTCGTTAAATGTACTCATTTTGAACGATTGAAATTTCATAATTATGCAAATGTCACAAATGTCAACTATTCATAATTGAATTAAAATTATTTTAGATCAAATAAACACGTTTCATTAATAAATGTAGCTAATCCAATGATTAAATGGTTAAATATATTTTCTTGCTCCTGATGTATAATATACACATTTCATTTTTTCGTTTTTGATTAAGATTTTATTATCTTCACATATAGAGGTTGAGGAATAAATATACTATACAACTCGCGTGGAATGCTCTTATCTCATCCTATGAGTTGCAATTTTTCATAATCTTTTCATAACTTTGTGTTATGAAGATTTTCAGATTTGAAATACATTATTTTATTGTGATTAATACGAAACTATCGGGAAACAACTGGTAATATCTCTGCCATATGCGTTTAGAGACATATGTTCAGAAGGACCGAAGGCATTTTTTTGACAACTTGAACTCCTTCAGGCGAGTTACACTACAAAAACTTCTAAATTATGTTAAATTTAAAGTATAATGCTCATATATCAAGTTAACCGAATTTCTAATATGAATCTTATTAACCGCAGTATTATTTCCTTTAAGCTAAAAATAAAACTTCTAATGCCAAATGAACAATAGTGACACCTAGCGGTGACACCAGTAACTAAGCATTAAAATCTGTATTTACCTTAGATATCACTTAGAACTCCTGTTTGGTGAATTATAAATCGCTTAAGTGACACTGAAACTAAATTTGAAACACAGCACACACAGCGCGAACACTATAAGATCGTCGCCGTTGGCCGGTATTTGCATATCCCATGTTGTGCAACGGCGGTACACTTGTTTAGCGGCCAATTAATGCGTCGCAAAATGTCCAAAAGGTCGGCAATGGTAGCACCCCGTGGGCATCGTAGGCACAGCAGAACCCCCTCCTCAGCGCAAAATTCCTCAGTTATCCGCAATTATACCCAATTTGTACACGAATATTATTAACCTCGATTAATTAACTTCGCAAAATTATCACATTCACACTCTGGAACATTACCAAGTAGGCTGGCTTAAAACTATGAACTTATGAATTAATTGCGCACACTAAAGATGACTAGTTTGAGTAGCTGTGATTTGCGGTTATGTTTTGTGCTTTCACTGTTTTGCGGTTAGGATAATTTACAAAGTTTTAAGACGCGCAGGCGTGTCGCTCAATTTTGTCACTCGTTGATTATTAACACGTACTTAGGGGCGCGCGTTTATGACGAAGATTCGAAACTTGCGCGCCACGACGTGTAATCTCTCGGGGGGGGGCGGCAGGCACGCGCGCGCGTGCCGATGTTGCGGACGTGGAGGCGGCGAGTACGCACATACACACGATGGGTGGGAACGCGCGCAGCAGCGTCTTTGACGTGCGGACGACGATCAAAGACTGACTTCGCGTCGGCGAGCGCGTCGCCACCACCACCGCCGCCGACGCAGCCACCGCCACCTCCGACAACATGCCGGGAGCAAACGGAACTACACGACGCACAACGAACAGGAGTGTTGAAATTTGCCGTGCTGCTTCGGATGGAAACATGACCTACACAACTTGCGATGTTGTAAATTGTTCCGACTGTTATTAATTAAATATTATACATAGTGATAATTATAACTTGATATATTCGTAGTAAGTAACGATGTAAGATATTTTAGGAATTAAAATATAACAATATTTATATGAAACTGCAATTACATGAATTAATAAATATTTTTATCTTTTATTTTTTAACAATTTATAGCAATAAGTTCTACAAGGGATTTGCTAAGGAATGTCTATTCATTAGCATAATTTCAACATTTATTAATAAAAATTAATTAATAATTCGTTACATTTTGTATTTAATAATATAACTGCATATTATTTAATTGATAATTCTTTATAAATACGTTGCACCTAAATATTTTATAAATTGTTCATTTAATTCTCGCACTGTTACCATAAAATTTAAAAATCAGAATAAATCTAACCCAATAACATTTTAACCAAATTCCCTCAGTTTGCATGCAACTGACTAATAGATTCACAAAGCTAGAAAAGTAGCGGTGAGACGCGAAGGAAAATTTACAATCTACAAAGATGTCAGTCGAGTGACAGCGAAGGGTGGTGCACCCGTGAGACATTTCTCTCAGTGGACTAGCCGCTGGTTGACGTCGACAGTCAGTGGGTGTGTAAATGTGTACACCGATGGCATTGGGAATGGGCGAAGAGAAGGGTTCCTCGAGGGGGCCGACCGAATAAGAGAACGTCTACATTACGAGGCGCACTCCAGGGGAATTGCAGTTGCAAGACGCAGGCGGGGTTTGCGAATGTCTCGGCGCCTCCGCCATCAGGATGAGCGCTTGCGATCGCGCTCAAAAAGATCCTAATGTTTATCGCCACGCTGCTGTGCGAGGAGCGGCGACGCTGAATTTCCAGTTATCGCGAATTTCACCAAATTCACTCCGGAATGCATTGGCTTGCCCTTTTTTCCCTTTTATTTCCTGCTCGTTTGAGATCTAATTATTTGTAGTTTAGTGCTAGGGGTGTGGAAATTCCAAAATTCCTGAATTTTCTAGAATTGTAAAATTTACCTAATGGCCTGTATTGTCTTTAGGTGTATCCATGGAAAACGGTGATCCATAGGCAAGATACAACCGACTATTATGATTATGAATTTCAAAAAATATGTCAAAGGGTACCTTTAATAGATTCAGCTCCCAGGAAGCTGTACACTTCTTCACAAGATACACCTGACATATTCTTCTCCCATCCACACCTTTCTTTACCTTTCTTCTGGCCCTCATCGTGATCTGGGTACCAGTCTTTTATCAATCACAATCCATGGTGCCAATATATTTGGGTTGTGATCGCCTGTACTACTTGGTATATGGTCGTTCCTGTTTCTATGCCTACTATCTTTCCAACTTTGGCGCCTAACGCATTCACTAGCAACAACTGCCAGATCGCCTTCTCTGCTAATCCTAATGCCGCATACGCCTTCGGATAGCCTATATCCTTGCACCTACCAACCCATTCATCTTTTCCTTGTTTTCTAAAATACTGTATTGGTATGGTGACCTCTTCTAATTTTAACGGGTCCTTGGGAAACCAGGTCTGCTCTTTCTCAAGAATTTCCCATACCCACTTACTCCATTCTTAGATACCACACTTCAGCATAGGCATAACACATGCTATACTCTCAGAATAATGCTTCAGTCATTCGGCCTAGCATCCACCGCGCTCTGTCTTGCACTCATCTCATATGCCCATTGCAGTTTCCGTTATACGTAAACAAAAATACTAAAGATTAGATACATTCTTACATACGAGTCATTTCGTTTTCTGGGCCATCATAATCAAACCACGCTTATTCATATACTTCTCCACTACTTCCAACATTGCTTTCATACTCTCTCTCTTTCTTACCAGTGCTTTGCTCTTGCCTACAACCGGCCACAGTCTTGCTTTTTTCTTGTCCGACTTCTTCTTCCAATTCTGATTGTGAAATGTACGAAAAGTAAGGTTCCCATAATTTTTAAAAATAGAGAAGTTGGTTTATTATTCCTAATATACAACGTTGAAAAACTTATAATTGTTTATTTTCTACATATTCTAAATTTTAACACATATATGAAGACGATGTACCAACATTTGTATTGAAGTGCTGGTTGAGAAGTGGAAGGCCGCCGCGCCGGTTTCGGAACCGATTGTCTGGAAGATGAACAGTTCAATGATCGGAGAGTGACTCTACTTAAATTTGTGGAATGCATTTCTGAAGCTTCTTGAAATTCATGAAAGAACACGCTTCCTCAAGAGGTTGACGGAAGACGGGTTGACTCGATTTAAGAATATAAAATCTTCGGCATCGTCCTTACGGGTGGAGACTACATTGAAAAATTGATAGAAGGTAATCTCCCCAACAATGTATAAATTAATAAAAATAAATAATTTATTTGTAAATTATTATGAGAACCTTTCTTTTCGTGCAACCCTCGTATGAAGATTAGCTTATGTTTTATATTCTTTAATAAATTAAAGTAGTCATGCCCGTCAACATACTGACAAGTCACGCGAGGTTAATTATAAATTACCGTAAATATTACCCTTTACTTTCTAAACCCATTTGCTGTCTGATATTCGTCTTCCCCCTTCTTGGTTTCTTAAACTCATTGGGAAAGCCAGGGAGAGCATTACTAAGCACACATGCATTATCCCTCAACCGCCTACACAAGAGAGAAAATTAATTATCCTTGTAATTGTTTGATGATTTCAACATTTCAGCGTAACAAGGGCAAATATTAAACATTTGCACATGCAAAGAATACAAATTGCTGCTGAAAGTATCAAAATACGCCATTTCTTCGAGCATGTTTTACATCCTGGGCTTTTCGAATTTCATTCAATTCCATTGCTATAAAAAACAATTTCAGCCACCAAAATCAAATACTCGAAACATCAAATGCGAAATTTCAATAATCTGTTGAAATATTAAGAAATATAATACCAGACAACGTTTTGCCGATTCTTGTAATGCAAAACGTTTCTGTTTTTGTCCGTTTTTTTTGTATGACTTGCGTCAATGTGAAAAATAAACGCGCGCGCCTATATTACGCGAGGTTTTTCATTGCCGCTTTACATCCGACAAACCACGGCTCGCTGCCACCCCCTTGTGTTACGCATTGAGTGGAACAATAAAGGAAAACATTCGTTGAAGGAAAAAAGCAGCGCTCGCCGGCTGTGTTTTTTTCCCTGTACATTTACATGAGAAAAACCCACTTTAATTTCATACTCTCGACTTATTTAAAGATTTATTTGCTTGAATAAATGTTTGTTTATTATTAATTTTTATTGTGTTAATATTGGTAATATTTATTATTTAGGTGGAATGATTCTTATGCCTCAATTAAATTAGAAATGTTCTACAAGAAGAATAGGTTAATATGGTGGAGGTGCCGGGGAATGCGACATTTTATAACGATATTAAATGTAAATGACGCGTTAATAAAACATATTTTTGATGAAATCTACAATAATGTTGAATGTGGTCTATTCAAATTAATTTCATACTTCACTTCAGCCAATAGTATGCGCATAATTAGCGTAAAACTGAAATCGACTGAATCCTGAACGCAATATTCAAATTAAATTAATACACTCATTAAGCGCGTTGTGATAGAATACAAAAATGTTATACGCACACACTTTGATTAATTAATACTCATTGGGTTGTAATAATTTGGTTTCTGATAGAAATTGTATAAAATTAATAAATGATAATTGTCGAAAATCAATAATAGAATAATAAAACAGTTTTGGCACTACTTGAAAGTGTTCATATGGTATGATATATAATCAAAATATTATAAAACAAAGATATAAGATGAACATTTTAAAATTTAGTGAAAATATCTGAAACTGTGCTGAAAGGATAAAGGAAACTCTTTTCTCTGGAATATATCTTTCCATTGAATCGAAAATATTAGTAAGACTTATTGAAATCATGCCTAAAAGCAATTTGGACACCTGGCTCAACAGAAACCCGCCCCAGAAGCCGTCGGACCGCCAGCTCGCCGCCTCCCCGGTTCGCCGGCCGTCGGCTAATATCCGGCGCAAGGAAGGATGAATCCCGCACCCGGTTACCGTCTACCTTCATACCTTCCTTGGGGCTGTAACCAACCCTTACCTTACCTCCTCCTCATACCACTCATACCACTCATACAATCTTCTTCACTCGCCCCCTACTGCTGCATCGACGCCGCGCCGACGGTGAGCGCATTGATAAACGCGCTGAATTCACATGAATGCGTGACTCGTTTCAATTTGCCAACTCTACGGCCTCCCGCTTGCCACCCCCAACTCCTTCTACCTGCCGGTAACACCGTCAAGGTGCTAATTTTAAGGCATTTATATCAATCTGTATGCGGAACAAATCCAGAAAACTTTCGTTATACTATCGTTACGCCAACCAGTTGGCGTACAATTTTGCGCATTTGCACCGCCTTCAAGTTCAGATTCGTTCTTTTTACCCCTTTTCCTGCTGTCTTTAGCAGCATAACAGCGAGCGAGGTGAAGGTGCAAAGGGTGGCCATTGACACGCGGTTGTGAACAAAGCCGCCGGCCCAGGCGTAAAATATCACTGTTTAGGAAATACTGGCCCGCTTTTGTTTAATCTGATTTACGGCCGGAATTCATTAGCGCCACACTCTTAAGGTGAATATTATTTAGCGCGATTTACTACCGCCTACCTAAGAGTAAAAGGGGGTAACTTGCGCCAGCACCGCCATGAATACCAAAACCGCTTTTGATGCGAGCACGAGGGCGATGAATGGCGGAGATATTCGAAAATTATTTGTGATTTTATCTTGCGGTTTTTATTAACTGTGTTTATATTTATCGTTAATTCTACCATTCATTCTAACAATAAATGTTAATTTATATTACTGTCTTTGCCGCTATTACAAAATGCTATTTCATATATTTTTTTATAAAAAAAACAACAATTTATATAGAAAAATAGCATGTTCTTGCATGTTAGTTAAAGAAATTAAAGTTGGTATTGAAGAACAGCTGATAAACGTGTGTCAGAAAAGGTATGCAAATGGGTGAAAAATTATGGGCAAATGTCAAAAAATGTAACTTAGTTATAATAAAAGTGTACCAAAAAACTAAGCTTTACATTTCTATGAGGGAGAAGGGGAACTTTATCAGTTCATTTTGTAAAAAAACTAAAAATATATATATAATTATTGTTAATTTACTTACATTTAATGTCTGGAAACATTGGACTTAATTAGGTAGACGCTTCCACTTTTAAATCGATGGTTTCAAAAATGAATTAGTTATTGAGAAGAACGGAGTGATATATTTGCGATCAGATCGAAGCCTGGAAAGAACTGCGGCGAGAGTCATAAGTACTGATAAATCGTGCCGGCTATCTTGCGATTCTCCGCATGAAAATCTGAACGACACACCACAAGAACTGTGCCACACATGCGGTCTTATCACCCGTGGCGTTTTTTAATCAACGATAAGGAACTCTTCATCCAAGAAATGCTGTACTTTTGCGACTATTAAAAATGTTTGTATTTTTCAAAAATACAATGTTAAATAAATTCTTGTTTTAAAATTATGTGATTGACATTATTTTGAATTCAGTATTTAGTAATTTACTTACAGAGAAAGAGAAAATTCACTTTTTTTCTCATAAAAAAACGTCTTTAATGGAAAAAAAATCTATATCTATAAAATGAGCCATTATTCAACCAAATATGTTCAGTAGAATTTTCTCAATCATATTCGCAAAATTGACAAACGATGATACGAAAAAACGCTTTAAAACTTGGCTAAACACTAGAAGAGTTTCTAAATACAAGAAGAGTTCCTATACCCTTCCAGCCTATATACCGCCTTATGTAAATTTATAAACTTTAATCGGCTTCACAGGCCGCAAAGAAAATTGCGGAAATCGCGGACCTGCACAATTGCACTGACCTGAGTGGTGTAAGTAACATTCGAAAATTCACTGCCGATAGCTAGGGGAGCAGCTATGTTTTGTAGTTAACTTCAGACCAATTATTCCATGCGTGTTGTAAAATATGTTATCTTGATCAATGCATCCAGGGTTTTTAAAATTCTTCCTAATAAACTAGAGTTATTATTTTAACATGATTTTATAGCCTATTGTTTTTTTTTTGTAATAAATATTAATAGTAATACATTATTTTATAATCGTTGTTTCATTAATACTAATTTTATGCTGCAAGTAAAATATTATGATTTAATTGCCTAGGTATGATTTAGGACAGTAAACTGTGTCCTAATCACATGAATTATGCTTGATATAAAAGCGATGAACATGCGCAGACAGCGTAAATACCGATAGAATAATTGTTTGCCTAGCCGTCGACTTTACATGCGCACATACAAACACGCGGTTATTTGCAAATCATTATCAATCGCTTGTTTGAAGCATAATCCTTGAGTATCCCTTCATTGTTATATAGTTTGTCGTCATATCTGAGAGCTAGACGCCACTCATGCGAGCCCTTTACTAACCTCTAAACTTCTATCTATCGAATATTGAAGGGTTACCAGATGTATAGAAATAATTTTGGCAAGTCTTAAATTAAGCAAATGCCCCAACTAGAAACATTTGAAGACATATTTGTTTATTAATAAAATCATTTATATGAAATATCTTACATATGCAACGATAATAGTAGCTTTGTAATGACTGGTACATTCATTGTGTCATATTAGATTAATTGATGTAACCTTAAAATAATACCAGTGACGCTAATGCATTATTCAGCTATGGATTTGTGCTCGGAACACATTCTACTCCTAGACTAAACCTTAGAAAAGTCAATTATGGCGTGGAAATTGCCACCTTTCAAATGGATTTCAGTAGAATATACACTTCTCCCCGTATAAACAATGAATCTATAGCGCAGCCCACACTAAAAGTGGGCCAAAATATATGATCTTTAGTTGAAATTAGGTTGAGTTCAATTCTTGGTAAGATGAAATAAAATTAATTACTAACAAGAATAAATTATGGTGGGTAAGAATTTATGTTAGTTTCTTTCCTGTAAATATAATCAGTAATTATTATTCCAGCCCTCCTGGGTAGCGTTGAGGGTAGCACCACAGCATATCACGCTGGAGAACGTGGTTCGACTCCTCGAGGCGCACACACACAAACACAATACGTCACCCACATGCACTATACATACACAGCGCTATTAACAACTTTAAACATACAACTCTATACCCTCAATACTACACCCTAAAACTCTACACACTATAAAAAATACAGCATTCTACTCAGCTCTTCACTCAACCTGTCACCACACAATCTACAATCTACAAAAACAAGAACTACAACATTCTCATACATTCAATCATTAACAATAACATTCAACAATAACAACAAAACATTGCAAACCACCTATAATAATAACACATGTAAAAACATGTCGGAAAGTCCTAATAAGCTCTATAGACTTAGACTATGTATTAATTAGTATTTTTCTGACATGAAAGCCTACAAACATATTCATATAAAGGGTTGGGGAAAATATAGGTACACGCGTGTAAATGGTTTGCTACATCTTGCTGCAGCGGGAAGGAGGTAAAATGGTACTTAAATACATATATACAATTATAAACTCTAACATAGGTGAAGTAGAAATAACTTTAATCCACATAAATTTTGGTAACCCAAATCTAGTACAAGCTCAACAAGCTAATATCGGATCGACTCGATTGAACGTCAAAATGGCTCCCTGTATGCTCCTCTAACCCTCAAAATCCCAGCACACCCCTCTGTCGCTTATTAACGCTAAGTTCATAATGTCGAATAAGCAAGAAGTAAAGTTGAGACTATTAAGCAAACCACTATCGAAGCGATTCGAGGCAGCCGCCGCGATGGCCAACAGTTCTAAATTAGTTAAGGTAGACTAATTAATGGCCGACGAGGACGGTATTTCGCGCCCCAAACTCCACGATTATGTAGTGTAGTGTCCACAACGCAATCTAACCCAACACTAAACCACCAACTAACATTCACACCAGCGTTGCAAAACAATGTCGCGAGCATCGTCGTCACGTTGACCGCACATTAATTAAAAAGAGGTTATTTAAAATTTAATTAAAATGCTCTCGAACATGCTGAATTCACCGCGTTGTCCAGCCAAAAACGTGAGCATTTAATTAAAGCGGCGCGAATGCGGCGGCCGACAAATTATTAATGAGCCACGCCGCCACTGCCGCCCCCATTGCGACTGATATTCGCTCATATTACGTGCGGTACATAGCGAATCGGCAATTCATGAAAAAAATACGTGTTTACTCTCTCTCAGGCAGCAGGGCAAAATCAAATATTGATGCTCGTGTGCTCATGCAAGTCAGTGGCGGCAGGCGGTTTAAAATTAGCAAAGGCGTCTAATTTTACAGACGGATTACAATGGCCGTGGCGTATTTAGAACCATGCTTGCGCCTTGTATACAGTGAAATGTAACCCTATGTATTTACCTTGGGCAAACTTCTAAGTTTCGGCT
>JAODAC010015340.1:0-22123 GCA_027575185.1 Mimaenictus wilsoni | reverse complement strand
CATATGTATGTATCCAGGCTGAAGGACCAGTGAAGGTCGATGGCCAGGTCTGCGGACCGAATACATTAAATAAAAATCCTACTGCAAAAATAAAACCTTTCTAAGCAATCCACGTGTCATTTTTCTAAAATTAATAACAGCTATGTAAATCGCCTCATGTCCGATTATCGTGTATCCCGGGATTAATTATTACTAATACTCTAGAAAATACAATGTGTGTTGCATGAATAAGAGTTGACAACTTATCAATGAAGCATTTCCTTGGCAAGCCCCAGTGCAATAAACTGATTATGCTGCGATTTCTCCTTGTTGATTGATACGCTGCGCCGTCAGCAAATGTTTATACTTGTTTATACTCGCATTATGTTTAATTATCTTCTGCGTATAATTCGCTATCTCGCCATGCCTTGATTTTTATGTCTTTCACGTGCAGTATACAACAACTCAAGAAGAGTCCGACTGCACTTAATGCCAAATTAATTATAAACTTATATAATTGGCCAACGAGTGCGTAGGTATTAAAATTCGTAAACGTTCATATTTGCCATATTTGGTGTTTTCACTTGATTACTTGCTTGCGTTGTTGTGGTGAATTTTGAATGGTTTATGCGTAGATTACGCAATTAAAGCCAATGCCAAAATTTTACTAACCAAACCTAACGGATCGAATGTGGGTCTCTGAATTTTACGCATCGAAAACAATACAATTAATTCGCGAACATTTTCCCTTGATTGAGCAAGGTCAATCGCAATTAACACGTCAATGACTAATCGATGATTAATTTCAACTCACTTCATCATGCTTCAACTAATTACACGCCCATTGGAATTATAATTATTATCGTTTTATTTCAATTTTTGCGAAATGTTTAATAAGCTTTAATTGTGTTAATTAATAGGAGTGTTATTAAACATTTCTAACAGAAAGTAATTTTAGGGAGAAATCCGTGTAAAACGTATGACTTCTGCTCGTCTCATTCTTCTTCTTATGTTAAGCTGGTTAGCTTGTGTTTTACTGGCACTTCTCCTAGGATATTGATGTCCAGCCATCGGACCATTTCTTTGACGGCCTGCCGGTGTGGCGCTTTCCTTATCGTCTGCCCTCTCTCACCATTCGCGCGATTCTCTCGGTCTGTATTCTGGCAACGTGGTCGTACCACATCTTCCTACGATTTCTTGTCCATCGCACTATATCTGGAACATTGCACCTCTTTCTAATATCGCTATTCCGTTGCTTGTCCCAGATGATTAGTCCGCTTATTGCTCTTAGAGTGAGCATCTCTGTTATTCTGAGTATGCGTTTGGTGAGGGCGGTGTCCGCTCCAGTTTCCGCGGGGTAGGTTAGAAGAGGTCGTTTGCAGGCATATGTACGGGTCTCGCTTGATAGACACGTTCCAATTCTTCCATGTAGAGTTCTGAAGGCATCCAGATATTCTTGCTGCTTTATTGGCTTGTTGTTACTGACATACATAATGATACATATAATTCAGTGTGAAACTTAGGTGGTCATATTTTCAACCGTTTGAGAAGATTAAGTAAATCGCTCTGGCTATTAAATATTTACATTAATCCAGCGAGGGCGCATTAAAAATTGATCGGGGGCGCCGCGTTGCCTACCCCTGTTCTAAACAATAGACACGCTGCACCAGTATCGCGGGTTCTGCATTTCGTCAGTGCAACGCCAGATACCCTTTATGTGTGTCCTTCTTCGACTTCAAGCTTTTCTCTCACGACATTCACGCAGAAAAGAACCATCGCATTCCAGTTTTCTTGAGAATGGAGCATTGCTCTCCCAAGTAGCTCAAGTGTGCTGCTCGCACAACGGATCGCTGACAGGAGTTTCATTCGTTCTTTGACCCTTGCTGGGCAGATTTCAAGGGTGCGGTCCGGAGTGTCTGCTACGCCAAGCGAGCAATGGTTGCACGTAGTACTGTCCTTCTTGCCAAATCTGTGGAGGTACGACGCGAATTAGCCATGGTCAGTAAAGAACTGGGTAAGGTAGTGGTCACAGTCACCATGCGGACGCGTTAGCCATGCTGTTAGGGATGGTATCCACCACTTAAGCCACCCTGACGTGGTGCTGTTACTCCATCCGGCGGACCATCTCTCCGTTATCCCAAGGGGCGTATTAGTTTCCTCGTCAATTCGTCGTCGGTAGCTTCTTTGTCGTTCAAGCGCTACCAGGTCCGGAGGAGGGGAGTTTAGGTGTTTACAGAATTAAAAATTACATGAATTAACTTTGGCTAACATAATGGACATTCGCACATTGTTGAACTTCAATTTGAATGAAAATTAAAGTTCAAGTTTTGTCCACGACTTTTTTTCAAATTTAAAAAATCTTACACATATATTTAACAAATTTTTATATGATCATGTTCTTTGATGTATCTGCATCAAAACATATCTAGATTTTGGGCAAATAGCCCAAAACCGTGAAATTTCACATTACCAGTAGCTATTTCAGTATACCAACTACAAGTACAAAATTATTCATTCAAATCGAACGCGGACAATGTGTGAACACCCCTTGTATATCACAAGCAAGTATATCTCAATTTTGACCTGGTATTACCTTGACAGCGTGCACATCTACCATCATTACAATTGGCAATTAAGTCGACGCGTCTGGCCGCATCCGCGTTATTTCACGTTTTTTTTTCGCACATTTATTTGCGTTCTCAGGCGGATTCGGTAGCGATCCGTTTTTTACGAGTTCCGTATTATTGTCTCAAGTTTTATGTCTTTGATTGCAAAACGATAAGGCTAAAACACATTCATCTGATGATGAAACATGAAAAGAAGTTTGTCAAAAACTTAAGACATGATATATTTCTGAAATTAAATGCAATTCCGGATTTATAATGTTGCATACTTGAATTTATGTAATAGATGTATGACTATGATTAATCCTATAACAATCCTATTAATTGTTAATAATAAGTGTACTTAATTGCTTTATTCTGTGTTTTTATTCTTTTCTTTTCAGCAGTATAATAAAATAAACATTATCTTGTTGTTAGTATTAAACATTATAATTAATTAAATTAATCACGGTCCATGAGGTCCCGGGTTCGATTCTCGGTGGGGATACATATTAAAGTGAATTCTTTTTCTTATCAATAGTGTTAGCCTCTAATATGACTAATTACATTGAAAAATGACCATAGCAATCGATGCTCGGTAAAAAAAAATTAAATTAATATCATCACGTTTACGTAATTTTATGCTGTGTTATCATCGTGTTTAAATATGTTATTGTACTGGTTATAAAGCTGTTTCAATTCAATGCTTGGAATCAATGGAAGTTGCTTGGTATTACCGGTTTGATGAAATGATTAAACATGGCAATGAATGTAAACATATGCGACCACGTAATGAGTATTATAAATGACTATAAATGTCATTTGAACTTGGGTTAAGATAATGTGTGCGTTTCCTTTTGTGGTTGTATAATTTTGCAATCACGAGAATCTTGCACTTCTTGTGGAAGGTGACGCAAGAGAAACTCGGGACTGCTGGTGAGTCCCAAGAGCGATACTGGCCGAAGGAAGTTGAGGATTGGGTTGTAGAGTAGATGTTTTCGCTTCGGATTCTAGTTTGAGACTGCATTGTTAAGTTAATCGTTTACAACACCGAAAAAATAAAATCCGCACTGGGTGTTGCAAATCTGGTTTTTCTACCTGGCCGCGCTATTAAAAGAGAGAGAGACTGTCCATCGCGCTCTGGTCTACCAGCCGGCATTGAATAGTTCGCCCCTTCGCTCGGGCTGTGCCACGCTTGTCACGCCAGCGCGTCGCCGGCCGCTGTGTCAGGCGCGTATCATTGCTTCATGGTTTCTTTGTCATATCTTATGCATTAAAAGGCCAGCCTTGTCGTTCTCGCATCGAATATATGATGCCTGCAAATTTCCACGGAATTAATCTGCTAGAAGATTATTTAGATAAAAATCTCTCTTTTAATAGCGCGCTCAGTTTTTGTAAACATTCAGTCCTCTTTACTGCGTACTTGAAACTCCGAAATACATGTGATTATTGGGTTTTACAACTTTATCGCCTCAATAGTGCTTTCGGGGATATGGGCATGTCCCTTCTCAAATTGCTGGGTTTTGGTCGCACATGTTTTATTGTCCTCAACGACCGAGAGTTTACAACATGCTGCGTCAAGAAATACCAAAATATGTTAAACGTAGACTAATTCTACGAAAATAATGCATTTCTACAGGCATGATCGGAAGGACAAATAATGCCTCGATCTTCGACGCCTTGGCTCACGTCGAGCGCAGTAAAAATGCGAGTTTTGGGCTCGCACGCGCACCCAAACAGTGGTTATTATTCAATTTTAATTAAACGTTCAGTTTCAATTTAATCAAATAGGTATTGATTGATTAGTAATCTGCATTTTGGAATAAAATGCCTCCTTGATTGATAACTCGAGAATTTCTGTCCAAAGGAAGCTGCATTGCAAGTCAAAACTGATTTGAAGCTACAAGAAAGCAAGTTGGAGAATTGGATAAGACAACAAACTCACACTACGCGTTAGGTTGCAATCGAATGTTAGGCGTCGTTCACACCGGCGACTTCGTCTTCGGGCTTCTATGCCTACCCTTGTCTAACGAATGTAGTTAAAAAGAGATAGTTAGCGTTGCTAGTTTGCTCAAAGTCTGGGTAATTAAACTGGTTAGGCATCGGAAACTTTCTCAAGCGTTGTGGAGATAACGAACCTTCCTATCGAAAAGTAGGTAAGAAGTCATGAATCCATCAACGATATAGGCGATGCCGACACAAGGGCGCACCAAAGGCATCTTTCGCCGAAATCGCTTCATTCGTAAAAAATAATGAGCCCACTAGGAAATCGCCCTTATTTTCATACATGCAGCGATTGATTGATTGCTGTGGCCTCTGTTAGATCAGAGTTGCAGCAGAGCACTCTAAGACAAATGACTTTTAAAGTTTATAATGTTATTCCCACAACGCAGTGTAAGTTAAATTCTTTAAAGTGTTTTTTCTTCTCATTATTTTCAAAACAAATGCAATCTATTTTGACAAAAAAAAACGTCTTTTAAATCTAACATGTATACTTAGTTAACGTTTCAATAATTTGATGAATCGTTCACATTTCATTAATTACATTAAATTGCTCTAATTGGCCAAGATTAAAAATAAATAGTGAAATTGAAGAAACTTTTCATTTCTGTCCCAAATACCTGATTAATCTTAGAACTTTCAAGAAGAGCTAATTATTTTAATTCCTCACACCGTTGACATTTGTCAACGACGATGACGACAGTGACGAAGCATCGTTGAAAGAAGCAATTAAGCATTATCTGCAAAACACACAAATCATAATATAAACAATTTGCTGTGAACATCGTACAACCTTACGTAACACGTAAATTGTTTTTTATTTCTAACAATTTCCCGAGAAATCCGCGTCAAAAATCGCGCATTGTTAATTGTGATAACTATTCGATGATATTGTATAAAGTAATTTTCTATTATCTCGTATCACACGGTGAAGTTCATTATTTTATGATAAGAATCATCTCACCATGGTTGTTTATGGTTTTACGCTTAAAGTATATTTGCAAACATTAGTTTCTAAAACTAACAAATAAAACCGAAATGTATAATTAAATTAAATTAATTGCAATAAAATGAGATTAACTTCCCATTTAGTTCAAAGTCTGTGTATTGAAATCTGTATATTTAGCTGCAACTCTTTCTTGCAATTTATGCAAATTCAAAATTTGACTACATCCTTAGCAACAATCTTCACTATTTCACTCGCAATTAATTTATACGAAACTAGGTCTTTCTTGACGTCTACCGCCGTCTCATTCATTTCCTGTGTACTTAAAACTTAGTTTTTTTGTTCCTGTAGATCTTGTAGATTTTGTGGCTTTTGGTAATTCCGCAATTAAGCAGAGAGGGAGTTAATAATTAGCAACAATTAACTCCCTGTGTTGATCTGCGTAGATTTGCCGAACACGGATGGACGGTACATATATATAAAACGCGCATGTTTGGCGTTACGCCAGTGACTTCGCGAAGATCTCGCCGATCTCAACCTTGGACGATCGCAACCGCAAAAACCACACGCGGGAGAGTAATCTACACGAGCGGAAAACAATAACATTCTGCTCAGCCGGTGGCTGTTCCAATAAAAGCATACGTGTTTGTGGCTCATCAGACAGTTTGAGAACGGATTCATTAGTCACAACAACAATTTAAACGAATTTGAGAGTTTATTTCTTTCTAATATTGCAATGAAAACGATGGAATTACTAGTGCTGTGTGCAGTTCTAAGTTGCGGGTGGATTTTCCAATCGTGTGCAGCTCTGGGACCTCCAAATATCATTTTCGTTGTTGCTGATGATCTTGTAAGTTTTATTTTTATGCTTAAACATTGAAACGTAAAATGATTGTTGTTTCTAAATGAAATTCAAATGTTTTCAAATGAAATGCAATTAGGAAAGATTTATCAAGTGTTGTACTTTCTAATATTTTATGTGTAATTAAGGAATGTATGATTTCAATTTCAGATTAATTTATTCCGCTATTTTATTCTTCTTCAC
Organism: Mimaenictus wilsoni; assembly: GCA_027575185.1. Taxonomy (NCBI): domain Eukaryota; kingdom Metazoa; phylum Arthropoda; class Insecta; order Coleoptera; family Staphylinidae; genus Mimaenictus; species Mimaenictus wilsoni. The sequence continues at coordinate 15,549 of JAODAC010015340.1, read as the reverse complement.
GTGCAATTGGTGAATGCTAGTTGAATTTAGGCGGCGTATAGTTCAGAAACAAACCATCCGATTTTAACTTTAACCTTTATTGCAATGTGTGCATTGCTTCAACTTGACGCATAGGGTGTTATTGAAGTTTATTTCAAGCTATAACTGTGTAAAAGTAAGATTCGTACACGGGCTTACTTTGTCATTAATAAATAAATGAATATTGACTTGAAAAAAATGAGAAATTGCTCAAGTTTATTACGATTTTGCATAATTTGTTTCCCCTCATCATAGTTTCGATTTGGCTCAAATGCACCCCCCCCCCCCCGCCGTTTTTAGCTTTCAACTAATTTTCTAATTTGCTTCTGGGTCTACCGTCAAAGTTCGAAATCTTTGAAAGTATGACCGCAAAAAATTGAGAATCACTGACCCAATCATCAAACTATCACTATCACATGACAATTATGGCTAATTCATTATTATCAATTATTTAAGCCCTTATTAATGCTATTTTGCAATAGTTTAAAGACATTAACATGAGATCAGAGAACGAAGATACAAGTGTTATTGCAAATATTTGCGAAAGCGGCAGGCACCTCCTCTCGCTGGTTGACTTGGTTTAAATTTTAAAATTTGCACCGCTAATTTTTGAAATCGTTAAAAGTATGCCACAACCAAAAGTGGTTGGGAGGATGGTCTATATCAGTGTTTACCAATACTCAGGGCCACGGAAAATTCTGTTGGGTCGCGGCAAAAACAGCAAAACAAATTTTTCCCTAAAATAAATCAGTTTTTGGTCAGCATTATCACGAGAAAGTTCTTTCTAAACCATCATTCCTACGCGCCCGTATCGTATTCTTGTATATTATCTGTTACTCTCCTAGAAAAAAAATAGAAATTACTAAAAGTCATAAACATTTTACATAATTATTCCCATAAGCAATAATATTACTGCCATTGTAAATAATTCTCAATTGAAATAGATTTTCTTTGTGTTTTGACGTGTAAGTATTGCTTTATGCAAGGAAAATGAATAAATAAGCAAGAAGAAACGTAATTTGCAATTTACAAAGTCAAATAAGCAATTTATGTCTGACTGTTGTAATATGGCTGGCATTTTATGATGTATAATGTAGGCAATGCATAATGTAGGTTATAATTTGCAATTCTCAGTTTACCTCGAAAATGATGAGCTGATAACTTCATATGTACTAGGTTCAAACTAGTCTATTGTTAATTAAGTCAGGTAAAAAAACCTATGATTATGTATAATTAGGAACATATTTTAATGTACTTTAATAAAAAAAAACCTTTGCAGTTGTCTAACAATAAGCATGTCGCGCCAGATAAACCGGTAAAAATAGGAGACAGAAGATTAATAGTGAAATTTATGGTCTTCACCTTGACTTTGAATATTTTATTACTTTTTTAGCAGTCATATTTATGAAATTCCGGTTTGTGTCAAATATAACGGAGTTTTATTTGTGTCTACATTCGCAATCACAATCACAATCACAATCAGTTTAATAAACACGGTAGACACGTTTTGTGTCCCGCTTTTTTCATCTCAGTATTTGGCAAATAACTATATTGCCTTAGGTAGAAGTTAGCAGACGTAGAAATGATGTTTAGATAATTACAGAGGTCGAAAAGAAAAGAATTATTTCAAGGCCTAGTTCAGACAATGAGCATAAGTCTCGTAAGATATAAGCACATCATGTAAAACTTAAAACATATTTATAGATTTTGAGTATGGAATTTAAACGGTGTTTAAAATTTCTTTGTTACGTATTGTTTGATTTTACCGAACATCGACTGCAATGATCATTAGCTCTATTCTATTCGTTTTCAATGTAATTAGTCATATTAGAGGCTAACACTATTGATAAGAAGAAGAATTCACTTTAATATGCATCCCCACCGAGAATCGAACCACGTCACTTGGCTGGACGTTACGTATTGAATCCATATTTTCCAACTAATTCACACATTTTAAAGATGTTTATAATTAAATAAATAATAACGGCAACAAAATGAAGACAGCTGTGTATCATTTAAGTTCGTATTCATACAAAAACGCTTTTACTGCAGAAAAAACTCGCATGTAATGTAAATTATTCACTCGTATGACTTCTGGCACTCGCCTCCGTCTAGTGCTACAAATTGTCATACTCGTATATAAGCTATATCATCACATGCCCATTGTACAATATATGAAGAACGAAGAAAAACGGTTAAGAACGGTTGAAATCGGTTAAAAACCGTTGAGATTGGCGGATGCAGGTGTTGCTCATCAGCAACAGCCGTTACTGAGGGCGGCGCTGGGCGCGAAATAACAGCGGTTGCTGACGGGGGCCCCTCAGAAAGGCGTAAAAAGGCAAGAGGTGCGCCCTTTCTTGTATAAAAGCACCGTGCTCTCACGCGATATAGAGAGTTCAGTCCGAGACTTTTGTTTGATTACTTGTGTTCTGATTCCCTCAAGTCAGACAACAATACTATTCTGAGATATACGTCGGCAAAAATCATAACGCTCCTAGTTCGCTCCCACCAGTCTACTCCCCAAAACAAGGTAGCATATTCAAGTTTTACTTGAATATACTACCAAAATCTAATTGTAAACCGCAGACAAAATCCAATCATAATCACTGCTCTCATTAAAACAGACAACATCATTCGGAATTTCCACGAAACTGCTAATAACATCCTTCGAAAAGAAAACTAATCAATTCAAGGCCTAGTTCAAGCAACTACGTCTCAAATATAGGTTATGTCGCCCCGCAAGACATAACCTCGACATATTGGAAGACTGAGAATTTATAGATTTAGCTTATTGCTGGAGAAGCGCGATCGGTTTTTGGAGTGTTTTCGGCCCCGTGCCATGGCATAATGAGATCGTGATTGCGTTCGAATGAAGGCAATGATTAACCCGACGACGGCATGTGTTTGCTCGATGTGATATCACCGCGCTCGCGGATGCTGCTGTGTTGCAGGGATGGAACGACGTCGGCTTTCACGGAAGCAATCAGATTCCGACGCCGAACATCGACGCGCTGGCGTACAACGGCATCATCTTCAACAGTCACTACACGCAGTCGACGGGCACGCCGACGCGCGCCGCCCTCCTCACTGGAAAGTACCCGATGCGCTTAGGTATGTGCGGGTGAAGTGCGATCACATCGCACACATCTTCTCGATGTCGATTTGATCGGCAAACGATGTGATGAGTGTGAAGACGGTTGAATCTTGGTCGAGATTAAAATCATGTTATAGGTGTTTGATTGGTAAATACTTAGATATTCAGGTTATAGAGGCATAGGTACTTTACTTATAATTTGGTATACTTTGAATCTGTATTAGCGATAATTTGATTCTTAATAAGTCGTGCTTTTAGCAGATTTTTAAAGTCTATATATGACCTTTATTGGCATTAACCTCGTTACTCTTACATCATTACATACATTTTACAGCCAAAAGACTTCAAAAACATAATAATCGAAACAAAAACCTTATCGGTAACAATACGAAATTTAAATTTAACTTAATTTATATCTAGACATACCTAATCTTACAATATCAGTACTCAAAAACTACATAGTCAAACCGGAATAAAGGAATTTCTTCTTTTCTACAATCCTCATAATGATCGCCACCTTCTCCCCTCCCTCAAATAACAATTTTCCCACACAGTCTTCCATTCTTAACTGTCGCACTCATCCTTCATTTATTCTCCGATACATTTCTAAACCACATGCTGCCATTTATCCCTTCTAGCCTCCACACCTCTTAATTCTTTATTCATCCATTCTTTCTTACTCTTCCCTTTTAATACACACCTTGCTCGTGCCGTCTTATTTTTTTCTCGATTTTTAAAGTAATAATATCATATGGGTGATAAGGTTTTAACAATAATATTTCGTTTATTTATCGATTCATTTTACATTTTTAAACTCACGTTTAATGTTACGGCATAATTGCTGTAATAAAACAGATCATAACCTCATATCAATTAAGACATGGTCTTACAACTCTACTGGGATCTGATCACCTCTAATTTATTCTTTCATTCTTCTTGTTCATTGGCGCATTCTGATAGTCTTTTCTGATTTTCTAAGCCTTCCTTTTGTTCATTTACGTTGTACTTAAGGACTTTTTTCCATGATCTATTCATAGTGTGGATATTCCCTGTTCTATAAGTGAATTCCATATTCATGCGCCAGACGTCGTTTTTGAGGTTATGGACCGTTCTGTTCCGAAGTTTAATTAAAAAATACCCCGATGAAACCCTCGCGGTATTTTTACGGGATGTGATTAAGTCAACTTTTTTATACTTTGGGCGCGGTTCTCAAAGGTAGGTGGGGAACTAGACTATTGCAAGAGGGCCGAGAGGGGTATTTCAAGTTTTGTATAGTCAAGGTGACATATTCGTACATTACTGATGAATGTTGGGGATCCTCTACTTGAGTAGACTCTTCTGCTAGTCTTCTCTATTTCTAAGCCCACCTACAGTTCTTTTACGTTGTACTTAAGGACTTTTTGACCATGATCTATTCATAGTGCGGACAATCCCCATGTTCTAAAAGAGAATTCCATATTCATTCTGTTCTGAAGCTTAACTATTACATAGGGTTATTCTTTTCGGAACGTGTTGAAGTCGGCTTTTTTTTTTTACTTAAGGCACGCTACTCTAAGGGGTGGGGGGGCAGACAATTGTAAGGAGGGCGAGGAGGTATTTCAAGTTTTGAAGTTAACCTAAGTTCACCTAATCCCATGCCCTCCGTTCTCACATAACCTACAATAATATCACTTAACTTCGTATCTCACACCATCTAAAATACCAAAGACTGAGATAACACAAATTAAATACATTCACTTAAAATTTGTATTTATCAATCATGCAATTTCTCAACGTGTTTCGTAAGCGAACTTTTCTTTGCTAGCTGATATTTTCAAGATAAAATGCTGACTTCATAAGAAAATCACCAATTACTAACGCCTCACATTTTCTACGCAGAATAAACGACTTGTAAATATTGAAATAAACATATTCTCCCTGATTTTCATGTCTACTTCTGAAAATCCCCAAATATTTCACGCCTTACATATTTAGGTTTTATAAAAATCACATGTTGAGTAAACCAAGCGAAAAGCTCCACACACTAACAGAGTTTCTTTGACCTAACCTCGTTTCGTATATACTTTTAGGAATGCATGGTCTACCATACAAACCTGGCCAAATGGAGACGTTACCAGAGAGTAAACTTATGCCTGAATATTTGAAAGTAAGTTATTATAATTATAACTCTAAGAAATCCGGAGTCATTTTAAAGTCTTTTAAAGATCAAATAAATTACTAAATTTAATGCAAGGAAAAGTAAGAAAAGTATTTCTCTTTTCCTTCCTTTTTCTTTTGGTAATGTCGGACTTGGGCACGTTGTTAGTGGGTATTGTGAGATTTGATCCAATTTAGATTAGGACACATTGGGCTGAATGAAATTTACATGCCGAGCGCATTGAATGGTGGCATTTGTTTAGGAACTCGGCTACGAGACGCACTTAGTTGGCAAATGGAATCTGGGCTATTCACGGTGGAATGCGACGCCGATGGCAAGGGGCTTCGATCATCATCTGGGATTCTACAACGATTTCGTCAGCTATTACGACTATCTGAATACGCAGAAGGTAAATAAAAGCTTAGCATATTACAACTTTATCCTAAATCCCGGCTAAGCATATCTAAATATCCTTTATAAATAGATTTCAATGAATTAGGCAACCAAATATACACATTTCAAGAACATAACTATGCTTAAAATCTTATTATCCTAGGATTGTATTTTTGGAGTAAACCAAGAATAAATTTACAAACATCTAAGGACTGAAGTAAAGCCTCAAGACATTTTGATGGAACATAAATAGATTATTCTATTTAAAAGTGTGTTAAGTGTAGGATACCGAATGATACTGTACTGTATTTTCTAGTATTATTTTCTAGCCCTAGTAATCCTCTTTCTAAAGATTCCTATTTCATTAAAATTTCTGACTCACAGCATGTTAATGTATCACACTTTATTCAAGTCAAGCTTTATTCAAGAACAAAAAGTAACCATTAAGATATGATGATGATGTTTTAAGATTTACAAATCGAGGATGATATCCTCTAACAATAGATACAATTTTTAGCTTAATCGAAGAATCTTTATGTGTTTTACCTAAAATTAGCCTTGACAATTTGTATGGTGAAAAAGATAAAGTATTTCCAATCAGAGAAAAAATGGTCACATTTGAATAAGGGCAGCATTTTGAATAAGAAAATGCAAAAATGTTTAACTTTCGATATACTTAAGTTTAAAATTCATGTCTTTAAATAATTGTAATTTTCTCGAAAACTATTAAACTTTTTTAGGATCTTTTAAGATTTACTCATAGAGGATGATATCCTGTATTTGCTGATACCTTTTTTAGCTTAATCGAAGAATCTTTATATTTTTTTTATCAAAATTTAGCCTTGACTATTCTTTTGGTGAAATAGATAAAGGATTTCCAAGAAGAGAAAAATGGGCTCATTTGATTAATGCTAGCAAAAACATTCCCAAAAAACTGTTTAACTATAGAGATAATTAAGTTTAAAATTCATGTATTTAAATAATTACTATTTTCTCGAAAACTTTTAAACTTTTTCAGAATCTTTTAAGATTTACTCATAAAGGATGATATCCTGTATTTGTTGATACCTTTTTTTTAGCGTAAGCGCAGAATCTTTATGTTTTTTGCCAAAAATTAATCAAGGGCGTTAGCCTTGACAATTTTACTGGTGAAAAAGATAAAGTATTTCCAATCAGAGAAAAAATGATCTCATTTGAATAAGGACCGCATTTTGAATGGGAATATGCCAAAACATTCCCAAAAAACTGTTTAACTTCCGATATAATTAAGTTTAAAATTCATGTATTTAAATAATTGATATTTTCACGACAACTATTAAACTTATTCAGGATGTTTTAAGATGTACCTATGGACGATGATTTCCTCTCTCAGTTTTTAGCTTAATCGGAGTTTTTTTTGCCAAAAATTAGTCAAGTTGTTAGCCTTGAAAATTTTTATTATTTGGAGAAAACTACCATTTTATAGAGCATGAAATACTCTAAACTATGCAAGCAAGTTAAATTAACATCACACTTTATTCAAGTCAAGCGAATAACATATTGTAACTATCAAAAATGATATTTTCCCAATTATATCTATATCTTGCAAGATAATGTCCATATTATTTATAGTATACATTCATTTTATAGAGCATTAAATTATCTTGAAATTGTTGTTGTTGTTGTTTATGTTCAGAAAATTTTAGTGAACATGACTTGATATAAAATTGCGCATAGCATACTAACATTGAATTGAAGATATATTTTTATGATTTGGTTCGAAAATACTGAATTAATTCATCACACAACGAATAATCCCCTGTAATCCCAAATTACGCGCACAAACACTTCAATCTCGCTTTGCAATTCAAAATTACAAGGTATTTCAGTCTGTTCCGCAGTGGAAATTACAATCTTCGAAGGCTGCAGAAAAAGTTGCGACACTTTCATCAGGCACATTGCACAAACCCGCAATATTTTTATTTCTGTTTTTCCCAGGCGTCGCGGCGCGGTCTTAATTCGGAAATCCTCCCACCACAGCATGGTATTCGCATGGAATTTCCTCTTAGCAGGATTACACTCGGATTAGCACAGTATTTACATTGGTTCTAAGTGCGCGCAATGCATTGCAATGAGCGTGAGCGACCGCGACGCCGGCGCGCGTGCAATGATTTAAATTTCATCATTTTCATATTTCTCACCCGGCGAATCCTTAAATTTGCATTTTCTAGCGAAACATCTTTGTAAATATGTCCGTTTAAGGCTTTATTTTATGCCGGCGATGTCGAAGTGACTGTGATGAAGCAATATTTTTAGAAGCGTAAATATTTGCGTGTTTACAGATTGATGACAAAGATTACACCGGTTTTGATTTGCGTCGCGACGCTGATCTGGCATGGGAGTTTGGCGGGCAGTATGCAACGGATGTTTTCACTGATTACGCTGTGCAGACGATTGAAAAGAATAACGGCAAGCCATTTTTTATCATGCTGTCGCATTTGGCTGTACATGTGGGGAATGAGGGGAAGTATCTGGAAGCTCCTCAGGAAACAGTGAACAAATTTCGGCATATTGTTGATTCGAATAGGAGGACTTATGCAGGTAAATGTAAAAAAAGAATCTTAGTAATATACCGGTTTCGCTCTCTTTATACTGATGAAGATAGCATTAACACTACCAATTCCATTTGTTGTTACACTAGCAAACCAGTAGCAGAATCTATACCTGCCAAGTTCGTACCAATTCCGGGTTAAACCCTAATAATCATGGTTCACCATTCCCAATGATCGTTCTATTTTCAATTCGATTACCAGATCCAATTTCAGTTCTACTCCTAATTCCAATCCTTATCGAGACCAGTATACCTTCAGTTCTGCTTCTAATACCAAGAACAGTGCTAGTTTTAACCTTAGGAACAGCTTAGGAACAGGATGGTAGGTAGTTCCATTTCTAAAAAAGTTCTACAAACAAATTCGAATAAAGTTCCACTTTCATTTCCATTTTAGACCCAAGAAACATTTTAGATCCATTTCCAGTTCTATGAACCGCCCCAGTTTCAATCCCAGTAACTGGTCCTGTTTCGAACAGCTTTCCTGCTGACAACATCAACCTTAGACGAAAACGCCGAAGGTTTTTTTATTTTTGCAGGACGCAAACTACCCGTTCGTCGGCAGTGATGATTGAGCTGCGGAAAGATGTTGATACCACGAAGTATGGCTTGTGACTAACTTTATTTACACAAATGTTACAACACCTCGACTGAGATTCACTCCCCCAACTTCCCTACAACATACATCCGAACTTCGTACATCCATTTTTCTGACCTACCCTCGGTCAATCCGGGCACATCCCGCCTACCCCTCATTCTCTCTCAGGACCTACAAGGTGATTCACGAAACGCTTCCTTTAGACGCGGCTTTGCCCAAACATCGGCGATGCACATTTCGTCACTCTTAAGTCTAACCTACCCGTTCAACGGCAGGTTTTTAATGATAAGATGGTAACACCGGACGTGCTTAAACAATTCACCATCGGATCGGCTACGCTTTCCAAAACCGCCCAAATCGCCAAATGTGTACGACGTTTTATATCTTTCAATTACAGTCTTGCTGCCCAAAAAATCTGCCTTTTCTCTCCAATATCCAATCTGTCTATTGACCTTTATAAAAGCTTAGAAAATATACAACGACCGTGCACAGCGGTTCCCAACAGGTCCAATTGTAGTTACAATTCTAATACTTAATAATTCTAATGACCAGTGTCAATCCCACAACCAATTCCAATTGCAATTCCAATTCTAGCCTCAAAAGGGTTTAAGATCCGATTTCAATTCTGAGAACAGTGCCAGATTGAAACCCAGTAGCAGCTCCAATTTTTGTTCCAATTCTAATAATAGATCTTGTTCTAATTCCACTAAAAGTTCCAATCACATTAATTTCATGTTCCAGTAGTCTTGACATGTGTTTCAGTTTCTATTCTCACACCAATTACATCTCCGAAAGTAACACAAGCAACCATCCTGCTATTCCTCAGGTCCGATCCTTTCTAGGTTCGATTCCTTGATTAGTTATATTTCTAGGACCATCCGCTACTAGTCATTCATATTCTAACTTTACACTCAAATAGATTAAACTAAATAAGAATGCATCAATCCATATCTCTTTAGCCATGGTATCAAAACTTGACGACAGCATGGGAACAATAATGTCCGCCCTGTCCAAAAAGAACCTCCTTGAAAACACCGTCATCGTCTTTCTAAGCGACAATGGAGCACCTTCAGTTGGCCATACTCATAACTGGGGATCAAATTTCCCACTCCGTGGCATCAAATCAACACTATGGGAGGGTGGAATCCGTAGTGTAGCATTCGCCTGGAGCCCACTCTTTGTACAAACCGGGAGAGTCTCTTTAGAAATAATGCATATTACAGATTGGCTGCCCACACTTTTCACAGCTGCTGGAGGCGACCTCGGGCTGTTGGAACAAGACCTAGATGGTGTTGACCAATGGAGCAGCCTACAATACGACCTCCCTTCACCCCGTGATGATATTCTGATTAATATAGACGAAATCACCCGAAATGCTGCGTTGAGATTTAATAATTGGAAGCTGATAGTCGGCACAACCAGCAAGGGAGACTTCGACACATATTTCGGGGAATCCGGAAGGAGGAACATCGAGGAACAGGCGTACAACACCTCGGCGGTTGCGGACAGTCCAGCAGCAGCTGCGATCAAACAAGTAACCTACTCACCACTCTCTGAAAACGAATACATTGCGGCGCGACGTCAAGCGACTTTGAAGTGTCTCAGTCCCAAGGCAAAGCGTACACCCTGCAATCCCTCGGGTGAGTTCAAACTTTACTCTCGAAAGGCACAACTTTCAAAGCCATCATGAAACATGACCCATGACCTTCCCACATTGCTCTCTCACGCTCTCTCTATCTTCCTCATTTACCTCCATCTACCTCACCTATCTCCATCTACCCCGGCTATCTCTATCTACCCCTACTACCTCTCTCTAAGTAATTTACTTCACTCGACCACCACAAGTAACCTATAAATATGTATAGATAGTAGGGTTAATTTCAATATTTGGAGGTTATGACTTCGTAACTTCGTAATTATGGTTATGTTTCATTTTGTGCAGGTGGTGAGGTGTGTCTCTTTGATATACGTATCGATCCATGCGAGGAGAACAATTTGGCGAGTTTCCTGCCATCGGTAGTGCGACGGATGAAGCGAGCAATGGTTGACTATCGCACCGGGATGGTCCCACAACAGACGCAAACCGTGGACATCGACAAGGCCGATCCCGAACTTTTCCAATTCGCGTGGAACCCGTGGCTGGATTGTGCGGACGCGACATGCAAGGCCTAATTGAATATTTATTTAAATTTCCTGCGAATTGCCGGCACCACCACGCCACGCCGATTGTTTGCTTGCAGCGGCATGTGAAGAAAATTGGAAAGTTTGCCAACACAATCACAATCACAACAAGCACCCGAAGCACCCGACTAAGCGTCGCGTCGATAGGAAAACGATGCGAAATTTGCTTCGAAATGAATCTCATACATATTTATTAATATTTTTTGTACCATATTGATTTAGTTTTAAGAATGTTTAATCCTTTTTTTTTGAATATATGTTTCATAAATCATCAATTTGGGCTTTTCCTAATTATCAATTTCTGATTCAACCTTACAATTAGAAAGATGAATGGAAACAGATAATGTGATGCATTCTACCGATATTAAATTGTAAAATCATAGAGACAACAGCTAAGAATCATTAATTTGGTGAATTAAAAATTTTGGCGATAGAGAGCTGAATGTGGCGGATAAACGACTGATAGCTAGAGCACGGTGTGGATCGGAAGAGAAGGGATGGAAGGTGTGGATGGGAGATGAATATATCAGGTGTATCCTATGTGGAAGGGGGCGGGATTGCTGGGAGCATGTTGGGAGTGATTGTATAGGAATTAAAGAGGAGTGGGCGCGTGATTCCCAGGGGAAAAAGGGGAGTGAAAGAGTGGCTGAGTGAGGATGGAAGGGCGGTGGGAATTTTGAAGGTGATAACAAAGCTTAACTGTTTACGCATCTGCGTAATCAGGCTGCATCAACAACAGGTGCATTGGTTTGTAATTCCCATTTGATTGAGACTAACATCTACCAAACATCAGTTAGCTAACATGCATTGCTCTGGGGTTTGCTGGGGTAGATTTTAAACCATCCTCAAAATGACCGCCACCTTCTTCCTTCCCCAAGACAACAATTTTGGGGGATGTACATATGATGTGTGCACTATATTGGGATGGGGTGGATACGTGGGAGCATATAGTGAGGGAATGTATGGGTGTAAGAGATAGGTGGATAAATTGGATGTGATTCTGCGAGCCTGAATGTGAGAGAATGGTTGGATGAGGGAGGGGAGAATATGGATCTGGTCAATCAAATTATAAGGGAAAAGGGCAAAAGGAAGGAAGCAACATAAGTTGTTTAGTTAAATAATTTTAAGTTTTTGTTACCGTTAGACATAATTATTTTAATGTTATTTTATTTACTATTCTGTGATGTGGGATGTTTTTATAAATTAATGTGTTTTGAGGTGTGTAATGCCAGAATAAAGGCTGCGTATATATACTTTATTTGATAGATAAACAAACTATTCAGAAAATGTTTTAGCTTAAAGTAGGTACAAATGGTATATATTCTCTTATTTTTGACAAAACATTGTCAACAGCAAACCACAGGACTGTATAACCTTCATCAACACCATCTACTGTATTATCAATATTTTTTTTCACGACGTTTATCGAAGAATTAATTGCAGAAGTTATCTTATCAGCTATATACAATCCATTTGAAAATTTCAACATCAAAACAAGGATAATGACTGTAGACACCTTTAAATATATGTTATAATAAAATACATACCAAATATTATATTTGTTTTTTCGAACTATTAAAACTGAAAATACTCACGTTCATATTGGAATTTAGGACACCTTGACGAATAAAACAGTAACACAGGACGAGAAAATATTTTTATAAATGTACTTTATGTTTGTTAACCTTAGAATATGGAAATATTTGTGTTATCTGTTAAAGTAAGTATGATTACAGTTAGTCATTAGCTTAATGTTAGCGTCTTGCTAGCGTCACTTACACTTTAAAAATAATGAAATATTTCAGTTATTTTAAAGCACAACATGTTTTTTTTTTTGAAAACTAACAGACATGAAAAACAACAACATTAAAGGACAAGGGTAGATTGTTGAATAAATAAGAATCCTGCAAATCGATCGTTATCAATAAATTATCAATAGCTACAGACACAGCTAATGAAGATATACTTACCTTTGATAGATTAAATATTTATTATCACGGTGGTGGCGCGGCGGTATTTATGGCCTCTAGAGTTTTAAATCAGCTTCAAATTCTCATAAAACGGCTCATTTTAACAGCAGTACAACGGAGTTTTGTCGTAAAGGAATTGAAATCAATTTGATACTATGACAATGTAGAAAAGTTGGGGATCATTTTGATGTTTGTTTCATCCTCATCGCTTCATATTTAGTGTTGAGAATCGTTGGCATGTTTACGAGGCATGTTTCAATTTTTGAGAAAAAAGCTTCTTTGCGGACATTTGGCCTCTTTCAATAAAATACATTTTTCATGCCATTGAAACTATCATGTCCGGTCGAAGTTGTAAATCCTTAGAATTTAAGTACAATTTAGCCACGCTTTAGTGACGCCAGTCACTATTATTTTAGAATTCTGGAAAATTTAGAAATCTGGTAACTCTCAGGCGTGACGGGTAATAAATCTGATGAAGAGGACGTAGCGTGCTGAGAGGGTAGAATTGTGCCATAGATAGGCAGGCTGGCGTCAGTTGACATGTGCCAGCTTTCACTTCGCTGGCGATCTTAGTAAATTAAGATCGAACTTTCGAAACACCCTGTTGTAAGTAAGTGAGAAGGTTGGGCCCTCCCTCGAGAAAGCTAATGTTTTCCGATTGGTGTGGTTAGGAGAAAACGAGTAGAGGGTATTCTCAATATTTCGACGGGAGGATGTTGTGGATGGTAACCTTTTGGATTGTAAGATTTCTTGTTTGTAAAACTTGGAAATAAAGTTTAATTGTCAACCGAAACTTGAACTGACTAGTCGATTTCTGCGTTTTCACCTTCGGACGGGTAGTTCAAGCCTGCATTTGAATTTCAATCTTATTTTGGGTCCTTTTGTTTCTGTTAGCATCTTTTGCTTGCTAACGTTTTCTGAATTTCCGGCGTGAGTTCAGGGGCGACCGTGATTTTTCAAGTCCGCCTATTTTCGGTTCTAACCCTACCTTGGACGAGTGTGGCCTTGGTAATTAATGTCATGGTTCTGAACATTTAATATGAAAAATCTTGAGCAAAAGTACTCTTCGAAACTTGTAAAAATAGCGACTGACCGCTATGAGCACAAATCGGTCATTTTTGACCACTATGCGACGCATACATCTATTATATCACATAATAGATTAACGTAGATTAATTAATTAATCTACACGAAAGAAATGCAGACTCGTTTCGCTTAAAATATATGAATTTTACACATAATAAGATATAACCTACTACTTAGTAACTTTTAGTGAACTTCAGAAAATTATGGTTACTGTAAGTAATTCTGCCACGTTCCTATTATTTAGTTTATCATACCATACTGCCACAAATACTTCAATGTAAAAACTTGATAAAACCTAATTATGCCAACATATAGTTACAACAATATGCAGCAGCTAAAAGTATTTCTACGACGTATTAGCTTTGATAACAATGAATTCGACATATATCTACAGCGTATAAATACTGTTGCAAATTTCAACAGAACCTATTTGAACACACTAAAAATGAAGGTACATATACATTGCTAATTGTATTATTTTCTTATTACTCTTTCTTTTACTCTCCATTTTCAGTTCTTATTGACTTTCTTGTTGGTTATTTTATGCGTAACTTCAATTTATGGTCTAAAGACTTATGGATTCAGACTATTCAAACCAGACCATGTCCCTAAAGAGGAATCGACACCTCAGAATATTACTTCAGGAGCAAGTAAATGTTTTTTAGTATCTTACTATACCTACCTACTATTGTATATATGAATTAGTTTCTAGTTCCTAAGGATTACGGAGGCGTTGCCTTTTATGGATGAGATATTAAGAAAATAACATCTACTGAAATGAAGTATAAATCTATAAATTGTAATTTTTATAGTACAAACACAAAATGTTGTTAGAGGTGCACTATTTACGAGAAAGAATTAAAAGAACTTTTTGTGGTATTAAGTATATTAAGTTTTAAGTATATTAAGCTATCAACATGAAATATGTGGTGAAATATTCTTCAACTCTTCCACTTATCTGATATTAATATTACCTCGATCCATTCATGGTAAGCTAGTCATACTCTATAAATAAATTCCTGATTATTGCACTGGAAGTTTCAATTTCGTCGGATTTATAATTGAAAGCATTGTTTCATTCGCGGCCGCGTCGAACGCCCGCCCGATTTGCTCATTTTCAGGCGTAGTTTAAAATATATTTTAAGTATATTAAATATGAAGCAATCAACATGAAATAACTGGTGAAATCTTCCTCAACTCTTCTACTTTAATCTGATATTAATATTATCCCGATCCATTCATGATAAGTTAGACATTTTTGGAGTTTTAATAGACGTATCTTTTTGAAAATCTCCTTTTCAAATTCAATGTTGGTTTTCCTTCCTTTTCTCGGGGGTAATTCCCGGGGGTAGTTGTAATATGTATCAAAATGTTCCTTATCTCATGTACTTTCATACACTATAATTTTGGGATTTTTGGGATTTTTGGGATTTTTGGGATTTTTGGGATTTTTGGGATTTTTGGGATTGTTGGGATTTTTGGGAT
>JAODAC010015329.1:0-22134 GCA_027575185.1 Mimaenictus wilsoni | reverse complement strand
ATATATTTGTGCAGATTTAGTTTATAAACATGAGTAAATAGGTGATTTGAATCTTACAGTAATTTCTGAAATGATATTTGCTCTATAAATAACTAAAAACACCACCAAAAATATATAAAAAATAATCGCCATTTTGAACATCAAGCATGGATAAACTCTAGCTGAAAATAATTTATCGAATTTTTGAGAGAAAGAATAAACGAAACAATATTTTTGTCCTATGACCTAGTATTTGTACTCGATTTCACAATACTGAAATATTTACTAATAATTTCTGTACTCTTTTGAAAGAAATTCTCGAATATATTCCGGTAAAAAAATATCAAAAATCAAAAACCTACAAAATCATATTAGATAGTGATACTATGATTTTGCGAATAAAAAAGGCAAAAATTTATTCAATAATGTATCAAGCTGATCGAATTGCTGATCGAATAGAAAAACAATGTCCCAAAAAGTGTATTTCTAAAATTATATCATTATTCTCAAAGGTTTTACATATTACAAATGAGATAAACCGATTAATATGGAATGTTCCCTTCCAAATTCAGTCTTCCCAATTGAGTAATTGCCAAATTGTAGAAATGCTATGCTAATTTATTCCAGGATCGCTATACATGCGCAAGCAGTGTATGGTCGTTCGCTGTAACCATGTGGGAAATCCTCGGCTTGGTAAACGAGAAGCCCTACCAGAGCTTGAGCAATGAAAAAGTGATACAAAACGCGGAACACATGTACTACGGTGGTGAGCCGGAAGTAAGTATCATTTTCATTTTATTCCGAAGTACAACACGAAATGTATGTATTTTATTGTTATTTGCACCTGCACTGAGCATTAATTTCCGGTTGCTCTTCCGAATTCCATAGCGAATTTCATTTTATCATTTCTATACTTCTTTAGTCTATATAAAATAACTTGTATAACTAATTCTACGAAAATAGAATAATCTGAATTATATGGGGGTCATTGACATGATTGAAAATCGTCATAAGAACTTGTTTTCCATTTTGTTTATTAATATTTTAATGGTAGATCAATAATAAACAAGTTTGAGCGTCAGTTATTAAACTTAACTACTATTATCGGTGAATTTGATTAATGATGTTGTTATCGCTATAATTACTTGATTAACAACAAACAAACATCCTTGTGAAATGAGAGACACCAATTTTTCCGAGTTACAAGTTGTTTTTGGGTGGCCCTTGGTACATTACCGACATTAATTTTGGTTCTCGCTGTGACTATAAGCAAATTAGAATAAACGATGATTACCTTTTGAAAATGTGCGGGCATCAAGATAAAAACCATACACTGTCTGGCCGGGCGGGATTCACCTGTCGAAGGTGTATACGAAAAAAGTAATAACGAGGACTTCGATTAATAGGTGGAATTATCCTTTATAGGTGCTACTGGAAAAGCCATTAATCTGCCCGCCGGAGATTTACGACTTGTTGTGCCAGTGCTGGAAGCGGGACGAGGCGGCACGGCCGACGTTCAAGCAGATTTTCCTCTTCTTGAAGCACACGAACAGCGACTACATCCCATCCGACTGAATCGCATTCGCCTAATCTCTTTTCTTTTCGCAGCCTCTCCTACCTTCACCGCCACCGATTTGCGCATTTTCCTCTTTTCCCACCAGACCAGATCGGGTTCAACCCAAATATTTTCCAGCCCAAGCCGTATAATTCACCGTTTCGCACAACAAATCTATGCTGTTTGCGCGATGCTCCTGTGCCATTGAAGAAATCTATTCTAAAATAGAACTATGTAAAATTAGAACAATCAATCGAAGCCTATGTTCATAAATATGTAAACTACGAAATCATTTTATATTATATGATTTAATAATATTTAGAGATGAGGAAAAATGTTCGCTTAACGTGATAAGATTAATAATTACCGATCGTATCTAAATGGCTGATTGTCATTGCAACTGGTCTGTAAAAAATTGTAATTAATGTAAAAAAAATGATATAACGCTGAACAAAGGCATGTACATATCACTAAGTAATTGATATCGACTTGTACATTGACGATTACAGTTACCTTATCTGCTCAATGCAATCATTTTGAAATTACGCATTCCTTTTGATCGTCTATCTTGATCTCAAGTCTAGTCTTTACGCATTAAATTAATAATGTCTTATCGAATGTGCTCAATTGCGTATTATAGAAGTATTTTTTTACGATTTTAATTACATTGCTACATAATTTCTTAATCTGTTTTGAAGTGTGGTGTGTATCTTATCGAAACGATCTTAATTAGACATTATTGTGGGTAGAATCATTGTTTAATACGACGTAATGTGCTTCCAATTTTCCATAATTATGAAAATCACGAAATCTATTAGATAAATTCTATCAAAATGCAAACTTATGTAAACATGAATATCATAAATTAAATTTATACTTAGATTTAAGTGTATAACTTATATTAGATTTAAGATTGGTAACTAAATAGAGCTAATAGGTCTACTTGTAAATAATAAGAATAAAAGATTAATAATTAGAAAAATCATAGTTGTTTCGTTTATTCCGTTTATGCTATTTCGAATGGGTGTTAACAAAATTTGCGCCAAATTGGTGACTTCTTCTTCAATGTTTCTGAGCATGCCAGGTTCGTGGATTGTTGTAATCCGAGAGCGATTTCAAAGGCAGGAAGAAGTCTGCCGTACTTAGACTTGGTAGAACAGTTCAAATAAGAATTATATTTCTACAAATGCTGAACCAACGTTAATTTTGAGAGTATGCTATGTACTCGTTTGTATTTCATGTGGATTCTCTGTACCACTGAAAAACAAATGTTGTTTGTTAACTAAAGTTGAACTTAATACTCATAATTGCTCACAAATCTAGTATTAATAGGCCAATTCTTCTCCAAAGTTCGGTTTCTAGACTTTGTGATCTGTTGTAGTATATGCGAGATTTTAAAAATTTCATCATCAGAAAATTGGTAACTCAACACCTCAGAATATCCTGTTCACCATGCTCATTACGATATAACAGCAGCGTGCCCAAAATCGCAGTTTCCTCCCTTGTATGGTTATATACTATTAATAACTGCTAAAGAAAAACGTCTCAAGAAAGATAAATGCTGCCAATAAACATTTTTTCCTTTACTTTGTTTAAATTTGATTCAGATGTATTTTAACGTCATTTCCTTTGGATTTTTCGTCTACATCAATAAATAAAAAGAAATTGCAATTAATGGACAATTTAAAATGATTAACTTGTAATAAAATGAATGAATAGAAATATCAAATCTTTAATAACAAACACGTTCAATTTTTCCTTTATTTCCCACGTAACAAATTAATTCAATTCAACATATGCTTGCGCACACCTTTCTCGTTAATTGAAGCCGCGTAATTATGAAAATTTAATAATGCAATGTGAAAGTTAGTGGCGCATGTCATTATCGACTATATTGATTATTCCATTAATAATTTATCGAAATAACGGCACCAGCGTCCAACCAAAAAGCAACCCGTTGCATTAAATTATATATACAAACTACATTTGCATAAAGTAGTGGGCAGGAAAATACTTGACGTAATTATAATTAAAGTAATTAACATTTATGTATGCCTAAAAAACAAGAGCATTCCATATTTTTGTATGTGATGTTGTGCATACTGAAATTAATTTATAAATTGGTCCCAACTCAACGAAAGAAAAAATATAGTTGATTAAATTATTTTCAACGTAAATAGGACCATAAAATGTATAAACAGCATGTTATGCGATATATCCATATTTGACCTGAAAGTAAAGCAATTAATCCCCAAAACATTGAAACAAAAATCAATTGATTGAACAAACGCAGCGAAAGCAAATGAATTATGAAACGTACATAAATTACAATTTAATTTATGAATTGAAATAACATGTTATGCATTGACGTAAGTCGCAAATTGCTTTTAAATGTGTTGTTGTATTAATGTGTGTGCGTATGCACATTAATATTTACAAAATGTCATAAAAGATCGAAAAGATGAATTGATTACAGGCAATATCACCGTCATCAACCGTCATGGAAAGTTACTAATAAAATTGGTAAACACATTATATGTTTATATACATACGAATAAATAGTGTAACTTTCAGTTATATATGGAATAATACAAATATGTTTTATCAAATGTGATGTTGAAATTAATTATACATACATGCATAATATACATTTAAATTTTATATTTTCGCGACCACTTGGAAGAATTCACACAAATGAAATGAAATTTTAAATAAGGAGGCTAATATTATACGTACTTGATTAATTTACCCAGTTTCTCAGTATGTAATAACTCAGGAGTTGTTTATTATTCTTATCAGAGATTAAACGTAAATAGCTCATGGGAGAAAACAGGTTCATTTAAGAGATTTGCGATATTTTCTTGAAAATCGTTATAAAATACAGTATTGAGTAATATGTGCTATATTTAAACATTAAACACACAAAGCTTTGTTATCACATATATTTGATGGGATAAACATCGTTGATGTATTCATATAAATTTTATTATAATATATAACAGAGGTTAAGCGGCGGCTTGCCGCGTTATGGAGCTGTAACGTCGGACGTAGCTACGCGTTGGATGGGTGACCATTTGGTCTTCCTACTCAACAAGCGGCTGCGGCGCCGTCCGCAAACTCCTGATTTCGCGGTAAAAACGCGATTCGCTCCAAATGGTCCCCGGAAAAAAAAAACATATGCACAAGATCAGAGCAGCAATATGGCAGCAGTACCATTAGTAGCCCGGCTCTCGCTACAAGTAGATCACGATATTTTGAGAAATACTTGACATTGACATAGTAAAAAGCATAATTTCCGCAATTTATGTATTTTTACAACGGTTAAATCCTTGTCGCTGTAGGTCAGTTTATTCCTTGTCATGTGATGGCCATAAACATCGACTTGAAAACAAACCTTGAATGGTTAAAAGAAAGGCTAAACCTCTATATTAAAGAAAGTATTTAATTTGCCTTGAAAACCATGACGAAATTCAAGGAAATGTTTTTAAATTCTATTTCCTGGAAAAGTAGAAAATGTATGAGATTAAATCAATTATGAAAATTATAGCAAAATTCACGGAAAACTTTTAAATTCAATTTCCTGGAAAAGTATACATTTAAAGATCAATTCTGTTCGAACCCGATATTATTAAATGAAAATTCTTATCGAAAGAATTTGGCATAAACCGACTTATTTGCACGTTCCAACTTATTGATAATCAGCACGTGGTTGCTAAAAATAAATTTCGCAAAATACTCCGCACCTGCAAACGATATAACGAGCGTATAATTAAAATTACTGATAATTGGGGGAGCATGTAAAAATGAGTTATTGACAAGCAGTGAGCGGAAACGAAATATAATCAACACATGGTTGATGGAGATGTTGAAAAAACAAATATATACTTAATGATTAAT
The DNA here is from genome assembly GCA_027575185.1 of Mimaenictus wilsoni. Classification (NCBI taxonomy): domain Eukaryota; kingdom Metazoa; phylum Arthropoda; class Insecta; order Coleoptera; family Staphylinidae; genus Mimaenictus; species Mimaenictus wilsoni. The sequence goes on along the minus strand of JAODAC010015329.1, from coordinate 16,703 downwards.
ATGTTAATAAGAGTTATTATGTACCATTAAAAATTGTTTTCGTGCTTCATTTTGTATAAAGTTGTTTTCTACGGTCCAAAGCGCATATATTTTTCAGTTTTTTTTAACGGAAATTATCGCTAATTCTTATTTATTTGTTTGATTTGCCGAATAATAAACAATTTCAGCATGTATTTAAATAAAGAAAAATCGCATTTTACTACAATATTTCCATTGGACTATTCTGCTATTCGAGAGTGAAATTCTATTAACTGAAAATAATTCACGTTAGAATATTATTAAACAATGATTTAACTCAAGAATTTCGCAAATACCTTCATTTTTACAAATTCCAACATAATAATCAACACGTGAATGATAAAATTAAATTTCCTAAATAATTCGATTGAGGTGCGAAGAATTTCGCCAAATACTTAGACCGAATGACATACCAAACGTATAATGAAAATAATCAAAAGATCTATCAGAAAAGTCAGGAAGTTTGGACCAAATATAAACACTAACAAATAAAAAAACCTCAATTCACAATTACTAAAGATCAATGAAGCGGAAAACGTAAAACAAAAACAAGATATATAATTAATGTTTAATAATTTAACAAATAAGATATTGTATTGTAAAGCAATAATATAATGACGTATGTGTACAAAATACGCATTAATGTATACAATTAAAAGTTGTTTTCATCCCACTTTTTGAATAGCGTTGTTTACTACTGTCAAAAGTGCATATGTTCATCAGTGTATTTTACAATTTTCTTATAAACTGACATAAATCGCAAAATTATATAGGAAAACATACACATTTTATTATCATCAATAAATTTAAAATTTGGAATTAAGTAAAAGCACTTTTTTATAATTTCAAAAGTAAAAAGTTAACATCTATATTGTTTATAATATTGTTAAACAGAATTTAAACAGAATTATTGTTAAATAGAAAACTGTTATCTCGTAATTTCATAAAATGCATTAAAACTTGAGCAAATAATAAAGAAACATATTTTCAACACAAAGAAAAAACGTCACATTCGCATTTTAATTAAATTAATTTAAATATGAGGCATTATGACATATTTCGTTTAAACTATTCCGTTCTTAAGTCGCACGAACTGTGTTGCATTGAATGCAATTTTAAATTACGCCTTATATTGTATCTTGCATAATTATATTACGCATTGTTAAGATACTGCAGTCAAATCAGTCCAAAGTTTGTTTCCATAACGTTCATTATAATCATACTGATGACTAATTAAAGCCACATATTTCATATCATCTTAAGTTGATACGACCTATCAAAACAGTTGGCAAATTTTAAGAGAAATGATACAATGAATGTGTGAAACATTCAACAAAATTCGCAGAAATCGTTAAATGTTCCGGACTGTTCAAGTTGTGAAAGCTTGGAACTCACATCGCAACTTAATTATAAATTCAAGGCCTCCTACTGCAATTGGTAGATTATTGCTGTGTGCTTATCATGCCAAATGCAACTTACGCCCTATCACGTGATTAATGCATATGGTCTACTAATAATGTACGGCACAGCAACAAACATGTGTTAAATGTGTTTAAAACGTGTGATATTGCGAAAGTTGTAATCTTTTTTCAAGACGTTAAATTGGTTCTGATTTGACCGAATATGTTGGTAAGCTGATGATAAGAAAGCGATTCCAGTCCCATTATATAAAAAACGACGATAAGTGTCGTAAAAAATACAAATGTATGAAAAAATACGCAATGTTTACTAGGTCCTTCGGTCAGCATTCCGACGTTTGCGTATTGTATAGATAGTTGTTTACAATGCTTTTAGTTGTTTTTTGTAGTCCTTTACAGCTTTATTTTGTATATTTATGCAGTAGTATTTACAGTCGCTTAAACCTATTTATCCCTTATCAGTCTTTGGTACAGTTTGCATTTGTTTGTTTCATTGTTGTTCTTGTTAAATGGTTAAATCTCATAGCGCTTTACATCGTAACAAACAACAGACAAACCGGAATTATAATATAAGTTGGGCAAACACAGTAAAGTTATGCGTAAATCGGCACAAACCATGCCTAATTAGATGTGACTAAAATTTCGCACGTTCGACAGCAACAACGGTTAAAGTATGCAAATGTAATAAATTACAATGTCTCCAACTTTAAGTCTTCTGCATCAATTAACAAGTTAACTTGGCTGATAAATTCAACATGATTTTTTTTATAATTTACCCGGTCTAATTTACCATTATACATACAAATCTTGCAATAATTTAATTTACAATAATCACAATTTAATTTCGATCGATACCACGTTGTTAGCGTTAAACGTGAGCCACCAGCGAAATTATTCACATTTCAAGTCCTCGAAATTTTGTTAATATAACAAATAATCGCCAAGAACGTAATAAATAAATTACTTATCCTAGGTTTGCCCAAGCTAGTTATTGTTTGGCGACTGACAAAACGACTGCACGACGTCGTCGAAGCAGCGCATTTGCGATTCGTAGGATTCCAGCTGTTGCGTTAGATCGGAGACCTGATCGGCAAGAGGTGGCATATCGCTGAAGGAGTTGAGCGGCGGTGCCGTCTGCCATTCGCGATAAATCTCCCCCAATTCGCTATTCGACGTTGTACTTGCAAACGGTGTCTTCTGCAAATACAAAATTATTATAATCATAATATACAAAAAAATCTATCAACGTGTTTAAAGCACATGCTAAGCCAATTATTCTTAAGATGATTGATTATTAACTATGTAATGAAATATAGTCATTGCATTTTCATTGGTCTATAACAACGTGATTGGAATTGATTAATAAACGCTGTCAAACCTGTTAAACAATAAAAATGTAGGCAACTTTTTGAACGTATCATTCCATCTTAACGATGGCAAATTAAGAGGACCCAAGTGGCCGCTACGCGATTCGGTCGGACTTGGATCCTCGTTAATATTCATTGTCTGCCAATTATATATAATTGATCTGCTTGACGCCATGGCATGTAACTAATTGTTTGAATAATAGCAAAAAGTTGTGATAGGTTATTGCACCACGTACATTAATGCGTAATAAGATGACCTATAAATTGTGTATTATTCAGCTCCTTCGCAATTCTTTTAAGCATCGGATAACTAGTTGGCTAACCGCACATTGACCTTAAACTTACACAAGTTTGACTCCCCATCATCAACAAATTTCGCTGTTATTGTAAACAGATTCTTATCATCCTATCAGCGGTGGGTGCAAAAAATATAGCAAATCACAAAAACATACGTTGGTACAATTAATTAGAAATAGATATTGCGTGACAGGTCAGCACTTTTCGCTTGATAAACAAGCCAATTATTCGATAATTTCAATTGCACATGGCGCCAGTATATTGTTTGTCTATTGTGTATTACGTGTACGTCAACAATTTAAGGCAGACAGTGTTTATGGTAAATTTGCATATTCTAGTTATGCAGAGTTCGGGTCACACGACAAGTAGCAATCGTCTACAATACTGCATACAAAATAAAGGAAACAAAAATGTTCATAATAATGTTCATAACTATGACTTGGAAATGCTAGACTGTGACGTGTTGTATATTATGTGCATTTAAATATTATTCAGAAACGTGATTATGCAAAAATACAGGAAAAACAACACTAACAATATGTTTTTCGTAAAAATACTATCTATTAATAAATATCTATCTATTTTTAATTATTGAAAAAATTAATGATTGATATTAAGACAATGAGCTAATTTTAAATATACTAACGCGAAATAACTAAAATATGACATCAATATGTTTATGTAAATTCTGATAAAAGTGCAATGATAATTATTAACACATGCAGCATTCAGCAAAGATAATTTACCAATTCTACCATAATGAAATCATCTTTGAGCGTGGACATCATCTTGAAGCGATTCCTCGTGACGAAACTATGCTGCGGGGAATCGATGGAGTCCGTGGAGTTGCCATTGTTGTCCTCGTCCGGCTTAATAGTCGTCGTCGAGTCGTTCACATCACTGCGTTGTTCTTCAGCATTATTGCCTTCTGGTAAGTTTTCCTTCTCTTCGGCTTTGATTTTTAACTGATCCTCGAACAACTTCGTGTAGGGAATATCAGGGATGATAAAATCTGGCACGGGATACTGTTTCGCATTGGGTCTGGTCACGGCCGAAGCGAACGCACCAATTTTTCTCGTGTTGCCCAAATTAGCGATGTTTTCCTCGCTGTAAAATAAGCGGCACTGATTAGAATACACACTTTCACAGTTAGTAAAAATTGAATTTCCTAATGGTATCTAGTAATGGAAATTGTCCTAAAGACAAAGGCGTGAATCATTAAAATTTTGAGCATTTTATGTTTCGAAATGTAATATAACGTTTTATATATAGAATTTAAAGGAAGAGCATCGATAGTTTCGAAAAGAAGAAGTATTGTTACTTTCAATTTCAGAAAATATTGATTTTATTCAATACCAAATATTTTCCTTATCATGATACCTGGATTACCAAAATAGTGGTACTTCGATATTAAAAAGTATCGATACTATCGATTCGAATAATTCAAATAATTTAGATTTTCTGTACCAAAATATATCGATACATTCGATACCAAAATATTACGATATTTTCAAAAATTCGGGCTAGAGACCGAACTAGCATGAATCATAAAAAAAGTTATGCAATCGGCGCCAGTATCGGAATGTAGCATAACAGACATAGAATGCAGCAATAAAAACGTTCGTCACACAAAAAAGCAATTAGAAAGTTTATTTTTAAACTTTGAACGTTCAAGGTAAAAAGTCTAACAGAGTTCTCCCATGAATAATTTGCATTGCATTCAGTTCCTGTTGGGTGGAGAGTGTCATTGCAAAATGTGCATATGTGGGCAGTACGTAATTGATTTTCGACCTCACGCTGTTTTATGCTAAATCAGTCTATTTATAGCGCGCCAGGAGAGGCCTGGCTACTAATACGGTGACGTCGTGCAAAACTCCACATATGAATGCAAAAACGCGACGCCTTCGTGCAATTTCTCATACGATTTTTCGTCATCGTTTCACAGAGCCAGACAAGCGCGCCCATTTGGATAAGAGTCAAATGATAAAAATGCCTTCATATTAGAACACAAGAGCAACTGGTAGACACAAAGTAAAAAAAAAAACGCTCGAACACGTGAGCCAAGTTTGGCGCCGCTGCGTTTGTTGTAGCGCCGGGCAGGGATTATCTCTTATTTCTAGATGAACGCATCAAGGTGGACAAGTTTTTGCGCGAATATGCCCATAGCATGGCAACACGCAGCGTGCAGATTCTCGCCAATGCAAAAATGCAATATTCATGTAAAATAATACGTATGCATCATGATTCTACAACATTCTCTAAAGTTGAACGATCCGATAAAGATACGGTGCGTGTGCTAAAACATACTTTCCCTGGTCATACAATCATTAAAACCGACAAATTAATTTCTATAAAATTCAACACGTATGCGAGGCCAATTATCAGGGGAATTAACATGCATCATGTGCCTTATTAAATTGCAATATCGTCGTGAGGCGTATGATAACTTTCCATTATCTTTTATCGAAAAGAAACTCTAGCAAATAAGACGTTTTCGTAAAGTAGAAAATGTTGACAAATCAACGTTATTTTTTATAAAATAGAACAATACTCATATTTTATGAATTATATGAATCTATCAAAGCAACTATATTTAAAAACAGAATAATTATTTAGTATGTCTTAAAGTTTGCTTTAAGATTAGACATTAGTACTGAAATTTCCTGTTTCTCCTAAATACAATTACCATTTTTTTGTCAAATAAGTACGTGTATTTTTTTTCACAGTTGTTCCGTTACAAAAAAATTAATTATATATTCAACCTAAATCGGTAAATTTTGATAAAAATAGTTGAACAAAAATTAGATTGTACTAATATGTAAATGTATGGTTTTTCCCAAATCATACACCAAACTATAACTTGTTTATGAATATAAAACCAGTATTGCTACCGCAAATAAACTGAATTCAATACTCAATGCCGTAACACTTGCAAACGAACCTTACCACTGTCAATACGAAAACTATTACTACTAATTGCTAGTTCATACAATACTAATAATTACATTACTGCATAAAATTGATAAACTTGATAGGAGTACAAAAAAAGAACAGCACTAAATTTAAAAAAAATCTTTACTAGAGTATACCAAGTTAGCTTGTTATATTACTAGCCATTAGTGCAGAAATTTCCTGTTTCCAAGTATAATTAATTAACAAAATTTTCATGAAATATCAAATCATTTATTGCCGAAGTTGTTCTGTTATAAAGAAATTGATTATGTATTCGACCTATTCGGCAAATATAACTAAAAATAGTTAAAACAAAAATTGGTATGTACTTCGTATCAGTACATAAATGTTTATTTTTCCTGAATTATACAGCATGTTTATAAATATAAACTTATATTGTTAAAACCAACAATCTGAATGCAATGCAGAAAACTTGCAAACAAATCTTACCACTGTCAATACGAAAACTATTACCACTAATTGCTAGTTTATACAATACTAATAATCTCCTACACGTTTACGTCACTGTATAAAATAGATAATAGTAGATAGAAGCTTGTACTTACTTTTGTTTATACCTCATATTGCGTGGACTCAAATTCGTATTAAAATGATCACTCTTTAACATAATTGAATCCTCCCGCCCAGTTTGCGTGGGAGATATCGTCATCTTCGTGCGATAGGAGACAGTCAATTGTATCGTGCCAATCGGTGTACAGATCTGCCCAACTCGCACTTGTTTATACCCATCTCCCAAGTTATGCATTTGCGGCTCATCCATATAGATTCGATAACATATAACATATGAATCGGGACCCTGTCGACGTGATAGTTTGTACGCAGGAGTGACACGCGTGACAGACACAAGAGACTTCAGCAGAATGCCCATTCGATTGTAAACAGACTGTGTTAATCGCACAGAGGGTTCACACTGCTCCGGCAGGATATCAAGGCACCATGATTCGAGGACCATTTGATCACCCTCGACAGTTTTCAATGAGATTTCCACGCAGAGTGGCAGACAGTTGGTGACTACCTCACCATTGAGGGCTTTCTTCGTTTCACTAAGCACTTCAGGCAGATCTTCGATAGCTAGGTTAAACTGTAACAAAAACATGCCTTGTTGATATACAATCAGCCTGTAAAATGCTTACGCATTTGCGTCGGAATGTTTACTGTGCTTTACCGCACTGCACTGTTAACGTATGTTTTCACAACGCGTGCAATAACAATGTAATCTTAAGCGTTACTCACCCAATCGGAGCCCGATTGTTGTGGGTTGCATTTGGTTGACTTTTTCTCGCCGAGGCGCGACTGCACAATCACCTGCGCCGCTTTGAATGCGAGGAATTTCGTGAATTTGTCCAGGTCTCTTCTGTCTTGCGTGCTGAGCTTCATTTCCATTAGATGCATAACACAGAATTAGCAGACTGTAGATGTAGGCATCAATGTGATGATGCCACGGCGGAAAGGCATGCGAAAACACGTGAACGTACACAACCCACAAACACTATTGATTTTCGTCGCGGCGCCTGCACACGCACGTAGTGGAATGAGCCGTTTTGAATCCCACTTGTTTGCGGATATTTCTGGCTGTAGAACGCGCACGAGGAAGACCGTCACCTGACGCGCTCATCCGACAGAACCGATCCCCTGATTCACCGCACGTACGCACAGTCGCAGCCTTCAACGAGCGAACAAACTGTGGAACAAACTCAACTAAACATCGAGGCGGGTTTACGAAACGCCACCGAACGGTTAGCGCGGGCAGGCGACGGTAGAGTGGAACTCCAGAAATGTGATTACGTCACAGAAATGTGTCTATGAAATGAATTTTATCGCTTTATGTAAATATATTGATAGCTCCAGATGGATTATATCATTGTCGCTTATCTATAATGATGAGTGGTTAACCTAGGTCTAAAAAATTAAACTTTTTGATGTATATTTTGAAAAAAACATTTAAAATTTAAATCACTCGTAGTCTTGGCAACACTGCATATTTCTAGTTGAACGAAATTCATACACGTAGGCTAAACAGGCGTGGCTACCCAGACTACTCCCATGTGGTATTTTTCTGTAATTTTCTTTCAAAATTATAATCTAAACAAAGTTGTAATACAAATAAATATTATAATTGTATATAAGTCATTCTGATATTTTATATCTTTCCTCTCTTATTTCTTTGAAGGGTAAAAAAGAACATTTTATAAAATAAATTAAAATTTTTGGCAAGTAAAATGAACAATTATGAAAATTAATAATCTCAAATAATGACATAAATACTTAATAATGCTTAAAAATAGTTAAACATAATTTATATTTATTAACAGTTCACATAAATTTAAATACAGATTTTCATGATAGGCAACCATTCGTACTTTTGGTTCTAGTTCTATGAATTATCTATAAAATTTTTAAAAACTCACATCAATGCAATATTTACTCAATAAAATTTTCGACTAATTACTAGGATATATAATTAAGTAAGTGTTTTATAAGTAAACATATTTTTAAGTGATTATAAATTTGATTACAGGAATACAAGTTTGGCAACTCAACATACTCCTTTATTTAAACATCCAAATTTTCAATAACAAAACGTCACATATTATAATTCTAACAATTAATATTCTTTCTGTGATATTTATTTGTTTTTTCATGACAGAACTAAGTTTTTTATCATTAAAATAAAATATAATTTTATTTATCATAAAGAATAATTAAATTTGGCATCGTCTAGTCGCTAGCCGAACGACACGAATTAACCCGATTGGTCCGAACTAGCCAAATCTCTGCTGACATATTTGTCATTGATTTCATCGAATCTACCGAATCTGATTTCCTGTGTGCAATCAATCCTACGTTGTACTGCAATTTTGTCGTATTTTTCGTTGTTCTCCAGATTCGTAATAATTTGTTTATTATGATTTAAGTCCGTATCCGTTTGCGACGATTAATGTAGTTCTTAAAGAGGTAAGTTAGTACATTCGCTAAATATTGACTTGTACTGTGCACAATGGCGTGATGCGTAGATTTGGGATTCTTTGTCGCATCCCTTTACTGGAGGGTAGTATAATGAATCTGAGAATTTAAGGATACTCTAAATTTGAACAGTGTCTGACAATGAGTACAGTTTCCCAAACGAATGATCCACTTTAAGTTGCTCAAAATGTGAAGAGACCATCAGTACAAATGTATGGACCAAATTGAGGTCATTGCCTTGAATTTTTAATAATTAGTTTTTTGTCATCGTAAACTTTATATGCATTACTACCCTTAAAACCATTAATTATTTACTATTCGTTTAGGTGCTTGCAACATTTTGAATTAAAAGTGTACATATTTATGATCAATAATACTTCGATTTTTTAGGTTATGGGACCAATTGCTATTTTAATAATTTATCTATTTCAAATTGGTTTTAATACAATGGAAAACTCATATCGGACAATACTCTTATCAGAGATTATAGAAATTTGGCTCATTGTTAAATTTTAGATACGTTTTGGACTTAAAAATGGGCAATTAATTCGTTATATTTGATAATAATAGGCGCCTTTAAATTTTTAGATTTAGAGATATTCCTTCTCGTATAAACATAGGAATTATACATTTTCTCGTGTGGATGTAGTATTATAAATGGGAAAGAAACCAAACCAACTTTTATTATAGGTTCTCTGACAATGAGTGTGATAATTCGTCTTCAAAATTTGCCCTGGTCCGCAACGGCTCACGACATTCGACAATATTTCCACGGACTGAGTATTCCCGAAGGCGGTGTCCATATCGTTGGTGGCGAAAAAGGCGACGCATTCATTGCGTTCAGGTACAGCAGTGTTCCTCGCACATGACGTGCAGACATCCTATCTGCAGCAGGGCATGATTAACGTCAAATTTCATTCTTTCGTTGTTTATGTAGCACGGACGAGGATGCACGACAGGCGTTCAATCGCAATAATGGCAAAATTAAGGACGCACAGATCAGCCTCTTGCTCAGCTCTCGCACCGAGATGCAAAAGGTGATCGAGGCAGCGCGCAGCCGCGCAATGGCAGCGCTCATGGGGTCGTCACAACCTTCTATCGTTCCTATCATGCCGGCGGCGGTGCCGACAACGGCAAACTTATCCAGCAGCGCTAAAAGCGGCAAGAAGTCAAGCGGGGACGTACAGCGCGAGGGCCGCAGTCGACGGTCGCGGTCACGTTCGCGTTCGCACTCCAGCGATCGCCATGTACGTCGCGATCGACGACGCGAACGTAGTCGATCGGGGAGTCAGGAACGTGGGCGCGATCGTCGTCGGCGTAGTCGCTCGAGAAGTCGCAGCAGGAGTCGAGACCGATCCAGATCGCGCGAGCGCCGCAGCAACAATACGCAGAACAAACGCGCCAACGGTCCCGCACAACCACATCGTGTGGGTGTTTGGGAGACTCCACCCCAATCGCACGTTTTCGGCAACGCCGATTCGGCCAATCTCTTGGCCTCATTCGTCGCTAACAATATATTACCGAACATTCTCAATGGCAGTGGGAATGTTAATCAATTGGCTGCCATCGCTGCAGCGGGTGTAAATTTACAGGAACAGCTACAGCTTCAGGGAAACAATGCAGCATTTCGTTCACATATCCAATCGCCTCCGCACCAACCAAATAACGCTTTAAATTTTAACCCAAGCTGTCGAAACGAGCGCAATTTAAACGATAGGGACAAAGACTGCGACAATAGTAATAAGTCGATGGTTCAGCCAAATTTTTGCGTTAAACTCTTCCCTTTCTTTGGTGGTATCAAAGATATTGAGCAATTTTTTGGTAAATCTGAATTTGCCAAAGATGGGGTTCGCTTTTCAATCGATTGTTTCGGTAATCGCAACGGTCAAATTTACGTCAATTTTACAACCGCTCGTTACAAAGACGACGCATTGAGCCGCTCTGGTAACAGAATACGCAACCAAAACGTTGTGGTCGATCACGTTGGCGCCGACGAATTCGCCAATATGTATCTTAATCCTAAAAACGTTCAAATTCCTAACGAACAACGCCTAGATGCGAATAATAGACTGAATGTGAATGATAGACCGTTTACGCATTTGAAAATCGCAGCGCTTCCAAATTTCGCCGAAGTGCAAGACGTACGCAATATTTTCCAGAATTACGTCCTCGCCGCGATCATATTCGAACCGAAAGGCCGTATCAAATCTGCGTATATAAAGTTTACAAATTCGCAGATAGCGCAAAACGCGTTAAATGATACAAAGTGTCATCAGTTTGAGGGTAAACCGATTTCGGTGTTTATCTGCTCAGATGCGGACTTTGAGGATGCGGCGCGTGCGCAAGGCGTCGATTCGGTGCCGCTTCCGAGCAACGTGTTTTCCATGTCCGGCCTGCCGCCAAAGTGCAGCGATCGCGATATTATCGACTTCTTCTCAGACATCGGCGTGATGCCGGCGAAAATCAGCATGGTACCGAACGAGTCTGGTTTTATCGATGCGGCCATTTGCGAGTTTTATAATATTGACGATGCGGTTCTAGGTTTTCAGAAAAACGGTACGCTTTTCGGCACCAAAACGGTGAGCCTGAAATACGAGCCGGTTAATGAAGCGCCGAAAAAGTCGCCACCGATGGCGGTTCAGACCGGCCCTCCGCCAGGGGGACACATGAGCGGTGCACATAATCAGCAGCAACCGCAGCAGTTTCACAGGCCCCCGATGCCACCGCACGGAATGAATATGAACCATCCCGGTAACAATCCTCCAAATCGTCCCTTCTTTCCCAATCCCAATCACTTCAATAATGGGCCGCCGATGCGCGGCCCACGCCCACCCAACAATATGCCAATGCAAATGAATGACATGGGGCGCGGAATGCAGCATCCGATGCGACGATTTCCGCACCCCCATCACCAGAACAATCATAACAACCACCAACAGCAGCAGCAACAAATGCCGCCACCGCCGCTGGATTATGACGATAATATGTGCGGCGATGATGACGCGCTCGCTCCGCCCGGTTGTGTCCTCCTAATGGAAAACATTCCGTACAAAGCAGGCGTTGATGAGATTCTTAATTTCTTAGGTAGCTATAACGTGTCGGGGGATAACGTGCTGCGTAAGTTTAATGCGAACGGCATGCCTTCCGGGGAGGCTAAGATTATTTTCAATAGCCCCGAGGAGGTCTATCACATTATCCAGCAAAATCGGGGCGGTCGAATTAGAGAACGATTAATTCACATGGTACAGATTTAAATTCATATCTGCATACAATCAACAAAAAAGTCGAATACGTCGTACGATATTAAGAAATTTAAATTTACTTATATGATGTAACATTTCAATGTCATCTAATTATAATAGATAATTGCTTTTTTTATCATGGTGTACATAATTATGACATACATTTATTTACACGGAATCAAAGATAAAGAATTGCAATGAAAATTGTAGGTACATCCAATGTAAATATATATTTTAATTTTACAAATTAAATATTACTTCGATAGTATACATAATATATCTTTATCATAATACATGATAAACCAGAGATACAAGACTATCATAAAATTGACGAAACGATTTTAGGGGTTTATTTATTGATGTACTTATTAATAATTTGTTAAATCCTAAATTTATTTTCTGAACAATCACTGATTGCATTGTCAGTATGAAATAATTTTGTATACTTTGAAACAACTTTTGATGACAAAATATTATCGTATTTATAATATCTTGTTTTGCTTTACTGAATCACGTTGGCCCTTATCGATATTTCTTTGTATTTGGCTTCTGCGTATATATGCTGTCATATTTGGGTAATTTTAACATCCACGCAATAACGCGCTTTCGCACTGACCTGGAAAATTTGGGAAATGTCAGACGGGCTCGTAAATCCGCAACAAGCAGTATGGCAGCACACCACGCCAGCCAAATGCTAAGAAGCCGTGCGGATTTTTCAAAATGTCACATTCGATGCTGAAAATAACCACAAGGACTGCTCTATTCTATATGGCGCAACGCAGCTGAAATATTGCTATTATCTGCCCGGAAGAAGAACACGTTGAGTGCGATCATAATAATTATTAGATATTTCCAAGTTATACTTATTTCTCAAAATTTCATATACTTATCTGATATATTAAAAAATTAAAGTTTGATATATTTTAGTGAAATTTAACGTATTTCTTAATTGTTGGTGAAATTCAACTTTTTTGGCACTTAAAAAATTGTAGTATTCGAGAGGAAAATAATATTTTAAAGAGCTTCTTGGGAAAATGGAAATATTTAAATAGTTTCGAAAAAGTTTTTAATTCTTTCATTTAAGTTGTGAATGTCGAACTTTTTCTCAAAATTCTTGATTTTCGATTACTTTGAAATTTCAGAGAAACAAAGATTTCGGAAAATATGAAAAAAAACTAGGATTTAATACATAGCATATCTTCATATTTTCCACAATTTTCACATTTTGTTATTTCACATTTGTTATTACGATTTTTTTGAGTTTTAAGACTTTTGTCTTAAAATTACTTATGATAATAATCTATTTTGAAAATTTAGGATATTATAAACTTTGAGAATTTAAGTCATTTTCGAATTAGAAAACTTGGAAAAATGCAGTTTTATAAAAAATCAATAATGAATCAAACTCAATAAAAAATAAATTATGTAGGACAATTTGTATATAGTTTTGGAGATTTGAAGAAATTAGATTATTAGAAAATAGAATATGAAATTTATTGTTAGAATATTTCATATTCTGAAAATATTTATAAATTCTATTTTCGTGCATGTACCAAGAAATTAGCAATTTAAGAAAATATATATTTTAAAAATCAAAATAATCTATTTTATTAATTATAACTATAATATATTTAAGTAAGTGAATAATTATTTACTTTTGACCATTATTCTATGAAAATAATTGAAATTATGGAGATTTCCTTATTCCTGTCATTTAACGGTTTCCGAGTCTAAAAATGCATAAGAATTGCTATTTAAAAAAAGTTCAATATCGAAAATAATAATAATCTCTTATAAATACAAAAACTAAAGAAAATATTACAATAAATACATAATTATATATACGAATTATATTTGTACTTTTGTATATGAATTTTTGACAACTCAAATATAACTTCGAACAAAAAATTTAAAAGGCATGTTAACGCTACATAAACTAAGATTTCACGTCAATGGGGATGTATTACAACCAGCAGGAATGTGTTGCTACCTACTTCCAGTAGCAATATCCGCTTAGTCGATGTTTGCTTTTTTTTAAGTGGAAGTTTGCGCATTTTGCTGAGCGCCTGTTTCTCCTTTCGGATGCAGTGACCACCGTATTCGATAGAGACGGAAAGAGCGCTTCAAGTCCGGTGGCGCACGGCACACTCGGCCGCGAAGAAGACGCGATGTGTGTTTGCAGGACGAGCCAGCCCATGTGCTTTGTGTGCACCTCGAGCTCGCGCGGGAACCTGCTGCAGGGCAGGCAGCAGTGCCAGCAAACACTGCTGCGTCTCGTTTCAGTCTCGGCGAGGACGACGCACAGGCAGCATCTGCGCGTTGAATGGTCCCGGTGACTTATCGGAAAGATTTTGAGTATATTCTATCTTCGCAAATATTTCAAATGAAAATGTTGTTATAAACGCTTCTCTAAAAATTGAAAAGATGCGTTTGTTTCTCGTTCTTGCGGTTGTGCTTTTTGCGGCGTTCGCCGGATTAACGAAGGGCCAGAAGCGGAACTACTCCAGCCTCCCATGTCCGGACCAATGCGTTTGCTTTCGACGAACGGTCAGGTGCATGCAATTGAATTTGGAAATTGTGCCGAAAGTTACATCGCAGACTACATTACTGTAAGTACTCATTTTTTAATAATTGTTCATCTTATTTTAAGTTTACCTTGCTTTAAGAAATTCATTACTTTAAGTCATAAATTATTTCGTATTAATAAGAGAAATGATACTTCATATTTCATTTTATGAGCACTCAGCAAATTATTATAAATATTAAACGTGATAATCAACATCTGGCATGATATTTGTAATTGAATATTCCATTAATTCTATTAGCTTTTGACTGGTCAATGATTACCCACATTATCGAATAGAAAATTAATAAATGCGTTTAATTAATTAGGTTTCCCGCCTTTAAATACATTTACTTACAAGGGGCATGCAAGCATTGTCCGCCTTTAATTTGAATGAATATTTTATACTAAAGTTCATATATTAAAATTTTTATATATATTCATATACCCTTATGCCCGATTTGCAGGCGTCGGCTTTAGTTTTGTATTTAACTTTGACCTTTTATTGTTGTTTTCCATTTGTTTTGGTCCAGTGCTAATGCTTTTGCTTCTTTTCCATTTAAACCTCTCTTCAGCAAGTTTTCCCCATTCTCCTGTTCCCATTTCTTCCTGGGTCTTCCTCGTTTCCTCTTCATGATTTTTCTCGCATCCCATACCTTCTTAGCTTGCTTTTCCTCACTCATCCTAATCATGTGGCTCCACCATCCTAGTTGTGATATTAAAATACTTTCTGTTAATACAATTTTTCGCGCTTTTGAACCATTAGCTCAAAAATTCAAAGTTTGGTCACAAATAGATTAGATGCTTTAACAGCAAATTCCGGCATCACTTCGTGATGGCGCATCAGCTTATTCACTTTTGCCAAGATTTGCCCACTAACGTATTATTTACCTTAATCAAAATATGAATAACTTTGATTTTTTAGAGCAAACGTCTCAAAACGAAATAAAAATCCCATTAACAGAAACTATTTCAATATATTCATTATAAACTACGCGTACATGCATTTTCATTCAAATCAAAGTTGGACATTGCTTGCACGTCCCTTGTTAGACCAGCTTCTTAAGTATATGTAACACTTAAGAAGCTGGTTATTAACTACCTACTTAAGGTAAATATTTAAATACCTATCCGAAGTCAACGAACGTGATAGCGTTTACTGAAATACGTAAATAATCAAGGTTTGTATAATCTATCAGCAACTTGTATCACGTTTGATATCAGCAAGTCCGGCCAATTTCACAATTTATCCCTGGTGTCAATTTATATTCATTACAAGCTGTCAGTCAAACTCGTTGATATTATGACTTTCAATTAGTTACGAGAGAAATCCTGCTTTATATTAAGACTGACGTGATTAACATAGTTAATTACAAGTGCTATTAATTATATCAATTTTCTTGGAAATCACTTATGATTAATGGGAAATAATGTATTTCAAGTGTTTCTTGTTATAATTATGCTATAATTATTATAATTAATGTTATCAATGATAATATCAAAATTCATTTGTAATGAAGTTGCCTAGTCCTTTCTTTAACAAGTTTGACAGCTTTACGATGTAGGTCAATTCCAAATAGTCATGTTTCCATAGGGAAAACCGAAATTCAAACATACGTTATTGTTAACTAAACGTTATTGTTTTCCAATAACATTTCATATAGGCGATATACAATTACATTTCATACATTATTGTCCTTTTACATTAAGTCATATCCAGTTTATATAACCCCCAGAAATAGTCGTTGTCAATTTGTCAGTAAAAATTTTTAGTTTCAAATTACTCACAAAAAGATCCTCTTTCAGGTAATACCACATACTTCCTTGGGGGAAGGGGGCATTTATGTGATGATATACATTA
>JAODAC010015318.1:0-22134 GCA_027575185.1 Mimaenictus wilsoni | reverse complement strand
CTTTTTTCATCATTCACGATTGAAACACAGTACATCATAATCAGTGACTCTAGCAAGAAGTTTAATAAAGTAGACCATGCAAATCAGTTTTTCATTCTACTTTTATATTTAGAGTTACTCAAGATTGTCTGCCAAATACCCCAAGCAATTCAACAATTTCATATATGTTTCTGATTTTTTTAAATTTATCTTATTTTTCTAAAGAAATCAATGAGATAATATTATGGATCTTTCCCTGCTGCATCGTCTACTTCTTAAAATTGTAAAAAGTGTAAAGACTGGAATTATTTATAATTTAACTTTGTATGTTTTTGTCCATATTGGCCAAATAGATCAATTTACAATTTTGTATTTTCAATCTTGGCTAATTGATTTGACATGACACTGACCATTTTGCCCAAACATTGCTTAGCAAGATATTTTGATGATTTCATAAATTCTTCCGAGAACCACACGCAAAATCTTTTTAATTGGCTTAAGTTGAAGGGGACGCTTTGCAAGATGGTTCCTGCAAATTTAAAAATAGATTACAAAGTTTCGAAATTCACGATGGGCCAGATCATCTCCGATAACTTCAAGTCATTAATTATTCGTGACCAATTTATCAGAAAGCTAAACTTGTATATGTGTTTGCTACAAAGGTATATTTCTATACAAGAACATGATTATTCAATTATAAAGGGTCATAAAATTTACTTCGTGCCAGAATAGCAAAGATAGTGCCCTTCGGATCAAGCTAACACATCTAACTATCTCATTTTAAATACATTGGTAAGATTAAATTTAAAAGCTCAAAGCCTCAACCAGTGCGTAGAATCGAAGACTCTTTCAATAACCGAGTCCCCACAACTAGTGTTGTTGACATAATAGCAATTACCGAGTAGCCACAGAATATCTGTGTGAGTAGCAGTTTAATCTTTATAGAATCGCTGAAATATCATATTTGTTAATTATAAGATCAGATTGCCGAGTTCTATTGTATTTACATTCACAATCCACAAAATATTTCCAATAAAAACTTACCTTAAAAGCTAAAAATCTTTGTTCATACTCCGAATTATTTGCGTATTTCTTATTATACTTATTTATAAAAAATACAAATTCCTCTTCTTGCCATGATTTCAGCCCCCCTTGGAAAAATATGCCTAATAACACCAAACATCCGACACAAAAACTTGCAATTAGTACGTACCGTGGCGGCATTGCTACCAAATTAATTGAATTCTGTTTACTTTAACTTACACATTATCTGAATTTTATCATTTGGAGCACGAAGTTTATCACTCGCAAAGAACACTCGTGTATTATAGCACTAAATTCAAATATAGGGAACTTCTTTTAACGCAGTTGGCAGCACTGTAGGTTTACAACGGCTAGCGACCTCTCACTTGCCTACAACTACAGCCTCTCTTTCTAGTTTGTCCGTCAAAATGGCAACCACGACAATATCCAAGAAACGCAAGGTAAATATCAAAATAATACTTATTTAGAATGAAAATATGGGTAAGCTTTCGTTGAAAAGCTTCTCCGTTTGTGGATTATTTAAAAATATGTGCTAAATACTGTGTGGAACCAAGGATGGGCGAAATTTTTCCGGATTACTGTTTTGCTAACCTAAAAACAACTCCGATGTGTCTTACATTTAAGAGTTACCTGTTCACGTGTTGGATCATTTTGAGCTGGTATTCTACATTTTATGCGGTGAGTTTTGTTTTCATATGAAATCTGTTGTTTTAGTTCGTTGCCAACGGTGTCTTCAAAGCCGAGTTGAACGAGTTCCTCACTCGTGAGCTCGCTGAAGATGGTTACTCCGGCGTGGAAGTGCGCGTTACGCCGACACGCACGGAAATCATCATCATGGCCACACGCACGCAGAACGTGCTCGGAGAGAAGGGCCGTCGCATCCGTGAGCTGACCTCCGTCGTCCAGAAAAGGTTCAACTTCCCGGAGAGTACCGTTGAGTTGTACGCTGAAAAGGTAGCCACTAGGGGTTTGTGCGCGATCGCTCAGGCTGAGTCCCTCAGATACAAGCTTATTGGAGGTTTGGCTGTTCGTCGTGCTTGTTATGGTGTCCTCAGATTCATTATGGAATCTGGAGCTAAAGGTATGTTAAATATTCGTACTTTTTGTTTTCCATATCCATTTCATTTAACTCATGATTGTTTAGTTGCCTAACGAGTTAGTTGCAGATTAGACAAGTTCTATAAGGCATTAGAAAAAAATCAAAAGTTATCAAGCAGGTGGCTTTATTTTTGTTTTGAAGAGCACGTTTCAGTACATTTTTCTCAGTTCATTTGCCAGTTGTGTTCACTTGAAATTAAGGATTTCAAAAAAGTATCTGTCGATACCTAAGTTCGATATTTCAGGTATCAACCTGATTAATACTCTACAAAATCTGTTAATAGATGGAGCGTGTGACGGTATGTTTCGATGTCAAAAAGTATCTACACTTTTTGTACATGCTACTGTCAACATTATCATAAGTTTTTAAATTTAAAAAATGTTCAAAAATATTAGGCATGCTTTAAATATATATATAAACGTCTCGCCCGCTTAGGGGAACCGCATTTATCGGGTCAAGAAATCTGTTATGAATTTTAATCGATTCCTAGACTATTCAAGAATATTCTGAAAAATTTCGAGTCGATATCGGCAGTACTTACGTAATTATAGCTCATAAAATGGAGTTGTGAATACATAGCATTCTTATGTTTACAAAACTTGAAACACATTTTTCTCGCAACATCATTCTTCGGTTTTATAGAGAAAATCGTACCGAAACAATTTGGCTGAGTGATGGATCATTTAAAAGACAACTTAATTCTCTAACCTGCCATCAATATATATTTCCGTATTTTTAAGCTATCTCTCCAAAATTTAACGTACAATTTTTACTTTATCTTGACAATACTCGACATCACACTCAAGCTTGATATACTTTTCTAACCCTTTGGATTTTCTTCTCCGATCAAGATTGACAATGCTAGAGTGTACATCAACTAAGCAAGTCGGAAAATATGGCGATACAAACATGGTACCCATTTTTAACTTATCGATTTATTAATGTGAAAAATGTATGCTGTGTTCATGAATATATAGCAAAGTGTTATCAAAATTTCAAAGTGCTAGTTACAGTACCTGAGAAAATAATCGTCAGTCATGTATTTCGATTATTCAAATGGAACAAATTTAAAAAAAGAGGCAAAAATGTTTGTTTACAAAAGAATATTGTACACACATTATAAAGTGACAGTTTCTTCATAAGTTGCTATCACTTCGGGGTTATCACCACGACCTTAGTCAATTGAATGGAGTGGTGTAAAAATAAAAATGATTTCATCCAGAAACGGCCAGTCTACGCACGTAGTCCATTCGAGTAACAAAGTCACAAAATGTCGCGCTCAATCACAGTTTCCCTACTTGCCGCGTGTTTTGTAAACTTCGCGTACGCGTGCGACTATCCTACATTTAAAAACGCCTCAATTACAACAGTCGGCGTGCGTGGAATTGACATCGTATCCGGCTGCCTGGAGCCCGACGGCCTCCTCGAGAAGGCGTCCTACGTGCAGATCACGAACCAAAGCGTGCCCGTTTTATACAAAGGAACGATACGCAATCTGCCCAACCTTGTCGACGTCGTACTCGACAGCAACGGCATTATTGAGATTAACGTCGAAGCGTTTTACAATTTACCCAAATTGCGTCTACTGCGCATCAAAGACAATCGCCTGGAGGTGATCAAAACGGGCGTATTTAATCATCTTCCACTCTCGGAGTTGAACTTGATGAATAACAGCATCTCTGTGATTGAGACGAATGCCTTTGATGATATGCCATCCCTGTGTATTGTGAATTTGGATCATAATAAGATTGGTCAATGGAATGCTGTGTGGTTTCTACGAACGCCCGAGATAACAACGTTGAGTTTTAAGAATAATCGCCTGAAAACGATACCCAAGTTAGCGTTCCAAAATATTAAAGGGTTGCATGTTGTTGCCGGACGTAATGTGACAACGAATATTTTTCTGGATGAGAATAAAATAGAGTCAATTGATATGGAGGCGTTCAAAGGTTTGGAGATGCTCGGTTGGTTGTTCCTGACGAAGAATCGCCTGCAGGAAATCCACCCACAATTACTGGCGCCGTTGAGTTCCGTTGACTGGATAAAACTCGGCCATAATCAGCTCGCGTGTGTGCCTGACGAAATTGTCGACAAGGTTCCCTCAGTCGCCCATTATTTGGACGGCAATCCACTTTCGGACGAATGCAAACACAAACTGCACAAGAAACTTTAGTTCCCAGTAGACATTTGAAGTGTACTGTTAGATTTAATTTAGTATTTTTAGTTTAGTGTATTTAATTAGGTTTGTTCTCTTAGTTTCTTTCCTACATTTTTTGTGTTTCCAAATTTGGGCGGTGTTATGTTGTGGGTGGAAATGTTGATAAAAATGTCTGATTTTTGTTGCTGCAGGATGTGAAGTCGTTGTCTCCGGCAAGCTGCGAGGCCAGCGTGCCAAGTCCATGAAGTTCGTTGATGGCCTGATGATCCATTCCGGTGATCCGATCAATGACTACGTCGACACCGCCACACGACATGTGCTGCTGCGACAGGGCGTACTCGGCATCAAAGTGAAGATCATGCTGCCGTGGGACCCCAACGGCAAGACCGGCCCCAAGAAGCCGTTGCCGGATTACGTGTGCGTCGTCGAGCCCAAGGAAGAAATCATGCCGTTGCATCCCAGCAGCGACATCAAGCCCGTCAAACCGGACGCGCCTACCGTCGCTGTTGCATAAATTATAAGAAATTACCTTTTCAATTAAACATTTGGAAAACTACCATGATCTCTTTAATCAACTGTTAAACCTCTTTTGTTATTTTACCGAGCATCGACCACTATTAGCTCTATTAAATTCTTTTTCATTATTGAGAAATAATCGAAAAAAGAATCTTAACATGTACATCGACTGGTGTCAGAAATACTGTTCAGTTAAAGTTTAATACATTTTTCGCTAGAAGTTTATTTTATATACTTATTTATTTAATGAATAGAATTACCAGATACCAGAGGTTTGTTGCTACAGTACGTTGGTGTACGAGCGCTTGTTCGAAACTATGTGGCACTATGAACACATTACAGTACTGTCCTTTCTGGAACTCGCGTGTCAGTACGGATAAGACCACTCGAAGCATATGTATGCAATTTCAAAATCGATACCGAAATGTGTTAATGGATTCAACTTCAACAGTACATTTACTCTAGAGTCGAAACAATTAATCGGTATGGCTGTTTTACTAGCGAGAAATTTAATTCTGAATTGATTTGTATATATAGAATTGGGCAAATTGTAAAGTGTGATCTTTAGAAGAGGTCATTTTTCTGACAGCGAAAATGTCGCCCTTATTAGCCTCAACTTTTATGACTTCTAACATCGGTTCCAAGTAATCAATAGAAACACTGTTCCAAGAGTTTGGAGCAATTTTCTCGCTAAATCGATTGGTGCATAATTTGTACTTCCAGAAATAAGGGAAACGAATAAAAATGGAATATTTGGACAAGTCATTTATGAGATCGGCAATGTTTGACATTATTGCTGTAAACTTCAATGATATATAACATGATTTCTAAACAAGTTGTCCAAAAAGTTGCAGGAAACTGTTGCAAATTTCACTATGGGTTGAATGGTTTATGATTTGTACATATAAGAAGTTAAAAATAAATAAAAGTGAAATTTTAGAAGTAATTTCAAGTCATTCTATCAGGAAAATCGTGGGCCTTATTTGACCCAAATTTCATGAGTTATAATATCGGTACTAAGTAATCAAATGAAAAACTATCCTAGAAATTTGAAGATATTTTCACGCTGAATTATGGGAAATATGAAAAAAATGAAAAACCCAAAAGTCGCCATTTTTGGAAAAGATTTTTTTACACGATATATTCTCAATTTAGGTGTAAATGTTAAACAAATAAATGTGTAAATTAAAACAAATTATATTTAATGTGGAATCGATCCGTACAAGAATGGACATTCTACAACATGCTGATTCGAAAATATTTTAGACAAAATTTGAATTTTACGTTTATCTTCATAATTTTGACGTTACATGTTAACGGTCGCGTAAGGTCCTTTAATGTATGCAACCAGGTTTATAGTAATAAACAAATTCAAAATTTCGAGGTTACATTTTTTAAAACACTAAAAAAAACAGACATGGAAACAAGAAAAGTTGCATTCATATTCAATCACAATCTACGCAAACTTTGTGATACCTTACCAACGATGAAATGGCGAGTAAGTTCAACTATTGTAATTCGTTATTTATTAATTTTGGTAAAAAATAATACTTGTAACCTATAATTTTAGTCAACAATAGTTCACGATTTAATTCTTGCATATGGTCTGATAAAGGAGGTAGACATTGTAAACCCACCTGAAGCAACCTACGACGAGTTACTTTCATTTCATTCCAAGCCTTACGTCGATTTTATAAAGTCAACTAAAACAATCGACAAAAATAATGAAATGTGTGCTGAAAAACATGGCTTATTATATGACTGTCCATTATTGGATAATATGTATGGTTTTATTAGTGCTGTTGCAGGGAGCTCAATAAAAGCAGCACATATTTTAAACTCTCAAACATATCAATATGTTATTAATTGGTTTGGTGGGTGGCATCACGCTCAAAGGTAATTGATGAATTAAAGTCTTTATAGCTTATACAAAACTATAAATATTTATTTTCAGGGATAAAGCAGAGGGTTTTTGTTATGTTAATGATATTGTTCTTGCCATCAAGCAGCTAAATTTCCCAAAAATAATGTATTTAGATTTGGATATTCATCATGGTGACGGCGTTGAAAATGCTTTCAAAGATCATTCTAATGTTTTAACCATGTCATTTCACAAATGTTCGCCAGGTTTTTATCCAGGCACCGGACAAGTTTCTGATGATAATAACAAGAAATTTGTTGTTAATGTTCCGCTCTTGGATGGAATTAGTAATAATACATTCAAATTTGTTTTTCAGAAAGCATTTAAAAAGTGAGTAGTGATATTCAGTGTATTTTATGTTAAAAAATTAAGAGTTTACCATGAATTTCAGCCAGATGCTCTTGTGGTGCAGTGTGGGGCTGATATTTTAGCTGGTGATCCATTAGGACAGTGCAATGTCACCCTGGACACAATGGGGAATTGTGTTCAAGAAATAATACATTGTGACAAGCCTACACTATTTTTAGGGGGTGGTTAGTATTTAATTTATAACCAATGATTCGTTTTTCAATCTTATTTATTGCAGGAGGATATAATAGTGCTTTAACTGCCAGATATTGGTGTTATTTAACCTCCGTGATTTTAAATGTTAGACTGGAGGATGATATTCCTGATGAAGCTCAGGTAATTTTATTTTGTCGATTTGACATTTGTTTTATAGAATCTTGTTGCAGTTCTTTCAACTTTACACGCCAACATTTGAGTTAAAAAATGACCCAATACTTGGCAGGAAAGACTACAATACGAAGGAATATCTCGACTCTATAATTGACGAAATTAACAAATTTAGTTTAAAATCAATTATTTAGATTCATTATTTCAAATTAATTGGCTAATTTTATACCATGGACGTTTGATTACATGAACCGCTAATGACGATATTTTTCTTTAAAAATTTGGAGTATGACAGTTAACCTTGGTCGATTGGATATGTCCTAAGGGCCGCATCTCCTTATGGAGGTATGAACCAGTCTGAGGGGTATATTCACCGGGAACAGTTGTATTATATTATCACGAAATTTTGTTTTAAACTGCGGAAAATTATCAAACATGTGAGGTGTGGAAAAATATTTAAAAGAAAGGGTGCAGCTGTAGGAAGTATCTTAGAAACAGCTTTTAATATAATCTGGCGATCCATGTATGAATATACGTAACCATAGGTTACATAGGAATCATAGGAATATGATCTGTGATAGAAATGATTGGTATGATACTGGGATAAGATAGGTAATTTAAACAACGCCCCCTGTAAGTTGACAAGGATAACTTATCTTCATGCTATCCGCGAAATTTAAAATATTGCTTACAAATACACTATTTATCATACTTTTCAATATTGGTTTAATACTTCGATTAATAATCTTAGAGAAATTTGTATTATAAAAAGATATTTTTCTTGCGGATTTTTATTAGAGATTGAATTTACAAAACCGTAAATTTAAGGTTATACAAATAGTAAACATCTGTTATCAGAAAATGTTCTTAATAAGATGATTGGAACAAGAACAATTAAGTTAATTACTGCCATTATAATATTTATATGCATGGTGCTAATTTATATCTTTTACAATATTGAAAGTACCGAATATGCATCGCATTTCGAAGTTTTAAACACATCTGATATGGTGCAACTTTTACAAGCAAAATATCACCGCCATGACTACAACAAATCAACATTATTTGGGCTAGAATTAAAATACAATTTAGCACCATCACCATGTGAGAACCAAACGAAAGTATTATTAATCGTAACTAGTCACTTCAACAATGTGGAACAACGAAGTGCAATGAGACGAGCATTTGATACAACAATGCTAGAGATCTTTCATGTCAGAAGAGTATTCCTCCTTGGTACAGTTAGCCAAGAAACAAGCACAACGCAGGCTGCAGTTGAGAACGAATCAACACGCTTCCATGACCTACTCCAGGGAAATTTTCTTGAGACTTACCGAAATCTCACTTATAAACATCTTATGGGCCTGAAATGGTCGGCAGATCATTGCGCACTTGCAAAATATGTGATTAAAATGGATGATGATATTGTGATTGATCTAAGAAAAGTCATCACGCATTTAAATGATGCTGCTTTGGAATATAGTCGAAACTCAACACTTCTTGTGGGTTATGTCCTTGATAATATGTTACCAAAAAGGGAGCCTGCTAACAAATGGTTTGTTACCCAAGAAGAATATGCGGAAGTAACATATCCAACATTTTTAAGTGGTTGGTTTTACATCACTACTCCCAATACAGCACATTTGCTTTTATTAGCTTCTAGGATGTTTAAGTATTTTTGGATTGACGATACGTTTGTAACTGGCATTTTGGCAAAAGTGTTGAATATACAACATTCGAATATATCTCAATATTACACTGTACATCCCGAATTCATTAGGTGCTGTATTCGTGATTATTCTAAATTTCATCTGGAATGTCCATATTTTGTAGGGCCAAATGGAGGTGATGCAAACTTGTTTATTGAGTTCAATGAATCTGTAGGCAATTGCAGTGTTCAAGAATGTGTGCAGAGGAAAGTGCCAATTAAAGAGACGTGTATTGGTGAAGTTAAAATCAAATTCGGAGGGGGAAAAGCAGCTTTAATTGAAAATTACAACTTATTTTAGTAAAATCTATCAATTTTATACTGCTTCTCGAATTCTACATGTTATTAAAGTTTAATTTTCCATTAAGAAATATTTAATTGAAATGTAAGTTTGTTATATTTTATTGACCTACGTAATGCGTGTATACCCATCCGTCCACGGATTAAATCCAAGTAGCCCAAGTTCCGTTCCCAAAGCTTTTCCCACTTTATTTTTAGAAACTAAATTCCAAAATACGATTTTCTTTTGGCGAACAAATCAGTTCATACAAGGGGACTGAGGATGAATTGATTTGTTCTCTTGGAACATGGAATATGTTAGGGAACTGAAAAAAGTTGCAGCAGAGGTTTCCAAACTGGGAGGCGCGCCCCCATAGGGTGACATTAATTAAACCAAAGGGGGCACGAAAATTTACAGGGAAGTCCCTTTGAACATTTTACGTATATTATCGTGACATTACTTTATTACTTACAAAACCTGTAAGGCCCGAAAAAAAATATTTTTAAACATGTAGGCAGCCAAAAAATGTATTAAAAACGTCCCCCTTTAAAAAGGTTGGAAACATCTGCCTAATAGATTCAACTAATTTACATTTTTTGCCAAACAACATTGTCGTATTAAGTAATGTTTCCAAGTAATCTAACTTTATAAACAATTATAAGCGAATCATAACAACAAGCATTTTATGAATACGTATCATGAGACATATAATCTACTAAGAACGTTATCAATATTTCCTGCTGATGTCTGTAAAACGACCCATTGGAACCTCGCCCACATACAGATTGATGTTCAGCAGATTTAACAGGCAAGAAATAAATTACACTAATAACCAGTGCCAGTGTGCATATTGAGAATGGAGTTTGAAGAAGATCAACTTGCCCATGCGGGCCTACATGGTCAACTAAATAAAGTACATCTTCTACAAACGGAAACAGGGAATAGCGTTGGTATATCAGACAATAAAGGTGATGAATTGACTGAAGCATCAAAGAATGGTCATTTGTTAGAAGTCCTGGAATTAATTAAATCGGATGTCAATGTAAACGCTGTTTCTAAACATGGTCATTCTGCATTGGCCAATGCTGCCAGATTTGGGCACATATTAATAGTGAGAGCGCTATTGGAAAATGGTGCAGATGTGAATATTTCGACAATTAATGGTGCCACCCCTTTAACTTGGGGAATATATGGTGGTCATTTGGAGATTGTTCTCGAATTGCTTCAATATGG
This sequence comes from Mimaenictus wilsoni, assembly GCA_027575185.1. NCBI lineage: Eukaryota > Metazoa > Arthropoda > Insecta > Coleoptera > Staphylinidae > Mimaenictus > Mimaenictus wilsoni. The sequence goes on along the minus strand of JAODAC010015318.1, from coordinate 11,521 downwards.
TGCAAACGCGAAATCTACATTGGTCGTTGCTGCAAATAATCCCAATTTAGAAATATTTCGTGCATTGATTAAACATGGGGCAGAATTAAATGAAGTTACAAAAGCAGGATTTACTCCATTAATTGCAGCAGCAAAACGTGGCCACTTAGAAATCGTTCGAGAAATAATTCGACATAATGTTGACTTAAATGTTGAAACATATAGTGGTTTCACAGCCCTAGAAAGCGCAACAAAAAATGGGCATTTTGAAATTGTTAAAAAATTGTTGGAAGCTGGTGCAAATATAAATACTATCACCAAAGAAGGCTTTACACCACTGATGACAGCAGCAAAAAATGGTTATTATAATATTGTTGTAATGTTATTGGACCACTCTAAAGCGACGGAAATTCCTATAGATATGCATTTGACAAATAAGTCCAAGAATACAGCTGCTCATGAAGCTGCTTATTACGGTCATAAGCATATTGTTGATTTACTTGTAGAACATGGCTGCAATCTTAAACTTAAAAATAAGTATGGTGAAGACGTTTATGATTTGTTAAAGAATCATTGAGCCCTTTATCAGGGGTGAGCAACTTATTTCTTCGGCGGGTCAGTATATATGTAGACATTTTTGGTGGGTCGCACACTTAGCAGGATTGGAGTCACGTTGTCTCTAATGGGGGGGTCCGCCGTGGGGCTGCCCCCCGTTTGAACAAATAAATTTTGGAATGTTTCGCATCCCGCATAAATATGTTCGGAGGGCCGCAGGTTGCCCTGTACTATATCTTGATAATTTTATGATTATGACGAGATAAGTTTCTATTTGATATTTTAATAAGATATAACATTTGTTGAGTATTTTTAAAATATATTATGGTCCTATATTTTTATATAACAATGAGAATAATGTATTATTGATTATATTTTTAATAATAAACAACGAATGTATATTATGCATATATGAATCATATATTTGATAGAATAATCCATCCTGGGATGCCCCAGACGAACAATGACAATGATCGCAACAGCAACAATGTTGGCAAACTCAATCTCAAAACCTTGATAATTTCGCCAAGCGTTGGAGTTTCGTCCACCATCGCATTTATTCGGCGATGTTTTGTTGCCCCCGACAGTCCATTGGTTAACCCCACATCAGCTGCTGTTTGTTTTGCATGCCGTCGGTCACATTTTAAAAGTTAATGTTATCGCTCGTGAGATATTCAACTTTGTTCATGTAGTTCGTCATAAAACACACGCTAATTGCGCGAACAACATAAGTGACCAGTAACACTCGAACATCACAAGCGATAACATGTATGCAGCGGGGTTAATTATCTTGTTGCTTGCGCTAATTTACGGTCGAAGTGACGCACAGATTTTCTCCTATCAACCCGAACAAATACATATTAGTTTCGGCGAAAATGTAAGCGACGTGGTTGTTACCTGGTCTACATTTAACGACACCCAGGAATCTGTTGTGGAATATGGTATCGGGGGGATGATACTGACTGCGACGGGCAGTTCGCACGTGTTCGTTGATGGAGGTTCTGCTAAACATACACAATACATACATACTGTTACTTTGAAAAATTTAAACCCCAGTAGCAAATATGGTAAATGTTATTTTTGGGATTAAAACATTGTGTTTAGAATGACGTTGAACTTTTAGTTTACCATTGTGGCAGCAATCTGGGATGGTCTCCAATGTTTTGGTTCAATACGGTACCAGTGGATGAAAATTGGGCGCCAAGGTTGGCAATTTTCGGTGATATGGGGAATGAAAATGCTCAATCTTTGGCCAGACTGCAGGAGGATACACAGAAGGAAATGTACGATGCTATTTTACATGTTGGGGACTTTGCCTATGACATGAACACTGTAGGTCAAGATTCATTTTGTATTTAGGTAATTTGGTGTTTTATTAGTCTAAACAATTTTAGGATAATGCCGAAGTTGGTGATCAGTTTATGAGACAAATTGAATCTGTTGCTGCTTACGTTCCTTACATGACATGTCCTGGAAACCATGAAGAGAAATAGTAAGTCTTAAATTTCATATTGTTTTTATGAAAAAAAAGTAGTTTATATGAATAGAAACTGTGGTGTTAAAAATATCACTATTGATAATTTTGTCAATATGAAATTTCTGTGCCATTTGAACGTGCGAAACAAACGTTTTTCTACTCCTGTTGTATAATGTACACATTTCAGTATCGTTTTGATTAAGAAATTATTTTCACACATAATAGTCGAAGACAACTGGCATGGAATGTACTTTCCGCACTCATATGAGTTGCAGCGCGAGTCGAAGGAAACACATTTAGAAAGCCATAAATCCAATTTTCATGTTTTTTACTTCTTTGATAAATGAATGTGCCCTTTTTTGGTGCAAATGTCTCAGAAACTAGAACCAATTAGCTTTTTTAATATGATATTCGTATTCAACATGCCAATTTCATTTAGGATTCCGTTATCAAAAATTATACCTTCCGAACCCGTAATTATAAAAAAAGTAAAAAAATATTTTTCACAGTAATTTCAGTAACTACGCAGCAAGATTCTCAATGCCCTTGGGCAACGACATACCTTACTACAGTTTCAACATAGGCCCACTCCACATCATTAGCGTCTCAACCGAATTATACTATTTCATGAACTACGGCTTAAAACCATTAGTGAATCAATACGAATGGTTGGTAAACGACTTAAAGGAAGCTACCCAGCCCGAAAATCGTGCCCTACGGCCATGGATCATCATCATGGGTCACAGGCCGATGTATTGCAGTGACAACGACAGTGATGACTGCCGCCACTTGGAGACCCTCACTCGAGTTGGTCTACCCTTCCTGCACTATTTCGGAATGGAGTCACTGCTGTACGAATATGGTGTAGACTTAGCAATTTGGGCGCATGAGCACTCCTACGAGAGGCTGTGGCCCTTGTATGACTACAAAGTTTACAACGGAAGCTACGAAGAACCGTACGTAAACCCCAAAGCTCCTGTACACATCATTACCGGATCAGCAGGGTGTAAAGAAGGTACGGATACCTTTGTACAACCTCAACCAAAATGGTCTGCGTTCGTTACCAGCGACTACGGCTACACTCGCATGAAGGCACATAATAAAACCCACTTATATTTGGAGCAAGTATCGGATGATAAAATGGGTGCCATCGTTGATTCATTCTGGATCGTCAAGGATCTTCATGTGCCATATAAAGATTTAAAATAATTTTGACACATTGACTTATGTACTCAATTCAGTCTTGTTTTTAGATAGAATCTCAAACAAAACAGCACATTCGCACCATGACGCTATGAGTTATCACTGAACTAATTTTATCTTTTAGAAAATTGTAAACATCTTGAAAAACAACTATATTTGCATAATGTGAATCAGGCAATTCACAACATAACTCGGCTACTACCAATTATTGTAATAATTATTTAATATTATGGATTAGTTTTTCTTTTTAAACTTTTTCTTCTTTTTGCTAAAATCAACTTCTTTTTCCGGTTTCTCTACTCCGTTGTCTTCATGCATTCGCTTCTCTCCGCTGTAAAAGGATCACTAATTTGATTTATAATCAATAAAAGACATTTACACAACTTACCTTTTGACTGAGACAATATTTTTCTTGCCTTTACTGGCATAAATTGTGCCCCAATCCTGTTCGGAACCTTTAATGGCGAACTGACTGAGATTCTCAGTTTTTAATTTTTCCAATTCTTTCTTTTGCTTCTTTTTTAATTCATTTGCGGCTTCGTCAAGTTCCTGTTGCATGCTTTTAGCAACTGGTGTAAGTTGCACGTCTTTAAGGGGTGCTAAAGATTTTTCGGCGTCTTCTGATAAGACGCTGTTGATGTATTGAACAGTTTTCCTGATAAGTCGATTGAAGAGACCCAAAAGTTGGTTGGAGGGTAGATCAAGTTGGGTTGAAAGATCATCGACGTCTTTGTGTTGCAATCCAATGCCAAGCAAAATGGCCTGCGTCAAATGCATAAAAACATGTAATTGTATAAATACAATAGTCGGAAAACTTACAGCTTGAACTGCAGAAAAATGAATATCTCCCATGTTGTTCGTGAAGTAAAGTTTTGCCAAAGTTGGAATAAGGTCAGTAATAAGATGATAATCAACCAGGTTATTACTGTACATTTCTAAACGCTTTACATCATATGTCGTCATGTGAACGTCCAATTCAAGCCTTGAAAGAACTAAGAAAAGCACATTTTTCTTTAAATATATCAAATAAATATTCTACACACCTTTAGAATTGATGGATCGGAATTTATTTGTAAGCATACTCAGGGACATTGCAGGAGAAAATGTCTTGAAATTGTAGCTCAAAAGTGCAATGAACCGCTTTCTAAAGTCAACCCAATAAGCCTTCAACCAATCGTCTTCTTCTTGCGTTTCTGCATTAAGTACATTTAGCATAATACATGAATGTTCCCCAGTCAAGTCATTGGTGGTTTGTCGTAAATAAACCGGCAGGAAACCTGCACGTTTCCAGAACTTTAATAAATTCTCCGTCAACCCGTACGCCACACCAAGATAATGCAATTTTTCCGGTGGCCTTTCGCTTAGTTTTAGCAATAATGGTGGAAGTGATTTACGAGGTTCTATAGTCTCCTCTAGTAGAGTAACTTCTTCTTCGTCCACATTGTCGATTTCATTCATTTCAACTTCGTCCAAATTTGTTATTTTGAATTCATAGTAATCTCTGAGAATATTCAAAGCTCTAGCACCGTAACCCATCTAAAATAAATCAAAAATTATATGAAATACTATAAATGGACACCTAATTTAACTTATATTAACCTATCTAACCGTTATTAACCTAATTTATTAAAGGAACATCATCGTTAACTTGAGTGACACTTACCGAATAAACTGCCAAGAAGTGTTTTTGAAATATGAAAGATTTTATATTTGAAAAACTTACCCCTTGATAATCCGGATGTGTAGCAATTCGAACAATTCTTGCTCCACTCAAACTCGGAAAATCGGGATCTTGAAATTGTTGACCGACAGTCCACGGAATCAAATCACCAGCAGCACGCTTTCCTCGCGAAAAACCATCTTGCACCGTGTTCTTCGAAATTTGCCCTTCTAGACAAACTTGAATAACAACCAAAATTTCAGGAAGAGTCTTTTTTGAGGGATCTATTGGCCCCAACAGACAGAATAAATGATGAGCTGGTGCATCAGACATCATTTGCAAATCATTCGGCGAATTCTTGTAATGGGACGCGACGTACAAAGCAACAAGACGTTGCAGAAACTCCTCCGAAGCTTTGTGATAACAGAATAACGTATCTCTATTGATGTAGTACAAGTCACAGATATCGGGAGGTGGGCAACCAGACATAATGGGTTGAACTGAAGTCGCATCCAGACAAAGGAGTTTCGTTAACCATGTTTCCACGGCATCTCCAGGTTTATATCTTATAGATTCTTCAAGTACCACCTAGTTTAATATGATGACAATTTAAAACAATTAGAACAGTTACGAAAAATTACTTACTTCATGTAAAATTCGACCTGTTGCTGCACCACTATTTTTGTTGGATGCATTCGTGTTTGCTCCAACTGGTGCTGTTTGCACTCTAAGCTGTTGCAACAATTTTAAAGACAATGAACGTCCGGTACCTTCGTAACCATTGATTGTAGATGCCAAAAAGACTAAATACGGTCCTAACATGGCTTTAACGTAAGGTAGGGGAATCGCTGCAGCTTCATCAATTACCAATAATTCAGCTTGAGTCAATCGGTTTGCATCGGTGGGATGAATATACTATAAATAATTAATATGGTGTTATTATAGATCTAAGTTCATCATGTACACCAAATCAAGGTAAATTTTGCTGTATGCCGGAGATTATATTCAATAAGGGTACTAACTCAGCAGGGGTGAGCAACCTTTTTCGTCAGCGGACCAATGTTATTTTTTGTTGAATCGCACACAGGATAACATTTAACATATGGAAAGCACCGGTGCCCCTTGCATTATTAGTAACCTCCACAGGCCGTAGATTGCTCATCCCTGGATTAGATGATAAATTAATTTTGATCTATATCCGCCGGAATTCGATCCCGGGACTTTGTGGTCAGCTGTCCGCCTTATTGACATATCATTTGTAACAAATCTTAGGGAAAATAAAAATAATAGGAATGATAGGATCTTGCAAATAAGAAAACAAAATCAAAACGATATTTGGCCTCACTGCTGGATCAACAATGAGGTTAAAGAAAGGAAACAACACACAAAATTAAGAAGCGATGACTGAAATGCTTGGGCAATGAACCAAGAAAAATATCTCTATAAAACTGATTGTGTAAAGCTAGTAGATCATGAGTAAGCAATCTTTTGGGGGCAGTAGAACTGCTATTTTTTGCCTATACCCGCGGGTCTGAATTAGAGGTCCCACTTGCGCTCGATCCACGTTTCAAATTCTGAAATGGGGGATCCGCCTTTTGTTAAGAATGCTTCGCGGGTCGCACAAATACGTACGGCGGGCCGTAGATTGCTCCTTGTATTAAAGGACACCAGGAGCGTTTTCGATCCTTTTCAGCACCAATATTTTCTGGATTTTTTTAATATAATCCTCCCAAAACAAATGTAAATCCCCATGAAGTGCCAATACCCAAAATTATTTTATATAGGCATATGAGACTTGTTCTTTTTGTATAAAAAAAACCTACCTGGATAGTTTGCCGATGATCCCGAAAAACATTAACTCTAACAATTGCTTTATTAAATTCCGGATTTGTACTTTGCACCAACGAATAGTCAATATGTTCCTGATATTCCAAAGCATCGAAACCCTTAAAGACAAACTCGAAGAAAGTGTTCAAATTCTCCGGACTCGGACTGGTGACAAATATGTTACTGTAGCCGAAAGCTACAGCTGAGGCGACGGCCAAACCAAGGGCTGCTGATTTACCACGTCCACGACTTGCCGTTAACGAAACAGTTGAACGCAACGACTTCTCACTAATCGCCTCAATGAACTTCAGGAGCGCTTTACCCTGATCCAAAGTTCGGCAGCAATTGATTAGGGAACCAACCGGTTGGGTTTCCCGCAAGCTCGTCTTTAATGATGATAATTCCTGGTCGTTCTCACTTTCTTCATCGGATTTCTCCACTGAATTAACGTGCAAGTTGTGCGACGACAGAGGGAGAACGGCGAGTTGATCATCGACAACTAGGCAACGTTTGCACGATGCTAAACTTAAGAGGAAACGTTCATTAAACCGACACACAACATCTTGATGTATATCTGTTCGGAAGCGCTGGTGAACATCCATTGTCATCGTATAAAGCTGTTTCAATGACTTCATGGATCTCAAAAGAAGAACAACCAATCCACCACCTTCAACTGTCTCTATTGTTCTTGCCAATAAGTTGGGTGTGAGTGCTTCGAAGTCTTGCAGAACACACATTCCTCAAAAACGAAAGGAGATATTAAATAATTAATTAAATGCTTCTTCTAAAATGTTTTATGTGTTTTAATAACTTACCATAAGTATTACCCAAAATCTTATGAGTCTCTGAATAATAAGTATACCTAATTTTAGTACTAGATACAAACAATTCGAAGGGATCATCCTCATTAACACTCAATTTTCCTGCTTGAATCTTATGCTGCAAATGCTTCATCCTCTTCTTCCTGTTACTGCTGAAACCCAGTTCCTTTTTGTAGCACCACAACACTGAAGGCCGTGCTTTTACCTCGGCCTTTGCCAGCATATGATGAAGGATAACAACCTGTAATGAAATATAGAATATTTTCACTTGTTTGAAGGATTTCAACTATTTAGGATGAAAACTTACTTGATCTCTGCCTTTATCTCCAACAATAACAAACAATGTACGATGTCCCAGTTTGACGCCATTCTCGATGAGTACACGAATGCGATTGTCGATTTTCTTACGAACCATAATGATTTTTATTTTCACTAGTACCAACTGAATGTAGACGATGTAAGTGTAAAAACAAGCGTGGCCTGGGCACACAGCAAAAACGTGTTTTGAATATCGGTTTGTATTTTTAGGTTAAAAACTGTTAAGAAACTACCAGACTGGTGGGGATTCAAATGATGACAGTTTACAATGGAATAAGCAGGTATTTCTCTTCCACTTTCCATTCCCTAATTTTTTGCAAGAAGAAAAAAGATGAATATACATTTCTGTGGTGGTGATCTGTCTATTGAAGGAACTTTTGATTAATGTAAATAAAATTGTCGCCCATACAAGGATCTTATAATTTTATAATTTTAATATACATTCTTACGTAACCTTAGCGTAATTTTTCTACAAACTGTTTAATAAATATTATAAAAATGCAGGATGCGCCTGTTTGGAAACAGGCTTTAGTGCAGATTACCTCTGGTGGAAGTGCAGGTGAGTATAGGTTTTAAAGTTTTTCTTTAATATCCTTAAGAGTTAATGTTATTAATCCACCTATTTCTATATTCAATTTTAGGATTGGTGGAAGTATGTATAATGCATCCCCTGGACCTAGTTAAGACTAGATTACAGTTACAAGAGATTCCAAAAAATCAAATAAAGAAGGATGATCTTAGGTCATATCGTGGAGTTCTGGATTGTTTTTACAAAATTTATAAATTGGAAGGTCCTTTTTCGTATTGGAAAGGAATAATTCCACCAATATTTGCAGAAACCCCCAAACGAGCTATAAAGTTCTGTTCCTTTGAGCAGTACAAGAGATTTTTCATGTTTGGTTCACCAACAGCTACTCCATTAGTAAGATATATTCAATTTTGCTTATATACAAATTGTCACCTTATTGTTGAAGACCTTTGCTATGGCTGGTTTAGCTGCTGGTTTTACCGAAGCAGTCGTTGTCAATCCATTTGAGGTAGTAAAGGTTACATTGCAAGCTAACAAGAATAAAAGTAAGGAAGTACCCAGTACCTGGGTAGTTACAAGGAATATTATTAAACAAGATGGATGGGGGTCGAGAGGTTTATCGAAGGGGCTCACTGCAACTTTGATGCGAAATGGTGTTTTCAACTCATTCTATTTGGGTTTTTATAATTCCGTTAAGGATATATTGCCTCCTACCAATGTATGCCTTTTATTTTTAAGTTTCAAAGTATTCTAGCTCCTGTTTTAGGATCCCATTCAAGATTTTGGAAAGAAAATCTTGTTAGGTTTCATCTCCGGTACAATGGCGTCATGTTTGAACATTCCGTTTGATGTAGCAAAATCACGTATTCAAGGTCCGCAACCTGTTGTTGGCGAAATAAAATATAAAGGCACAATAAATACACTTACTTTGGTGTACGTAGAAGAAGGGTACATATTTTATTTCTTGTTTCGATAGTTTGTTTTTATTTGCATTTTTTAGGTTGGCAGCTTTGTACAAAGGTCTCCTACCTAAAATTTTACGCCTGGGTCCAGGAGGTGCCATTATGTTGGTGGTCTATGATTACATGTCGGAATTCTTTACAGAAACATATATAAAGAAATAAATTTGGACTAACAAATGTTCTAACACAATACTGCAACACTTATTATCCATCACTTTTGGATTGGCGATCACCTTTTCCCTCTCTCTCACCCTAGTACATATTACATTTTCACCACTCGCGCATTCTTCGCTAATTTTCACTCATTCCCATGTTAAGTGCTTCCAAGGGAAGAATCCCTACTCACCCATTACGTATTCCCTAGTCTAGGGAATATGTAGATAGGTTCAAAAGACGTCGGGACCTAATAGAAACGCCAAGGGACTCTGAGTAATTTGTTAAGAAGCTTCGTCAGTTTATGCCTCTTTGTATCAGCCCCACTGTGATTTATTCTTCCATTAAGGCACCTTTGACCCTGGACATGAGCTGCGAGTGTTGTAGGACATTATAGAGACGCCACGGGACTGGACAATTTAACTTATACAAGGGATAAAGGAGCTTCCTTGTATCCGTCCCTGTCTAAACTGTTCTCCCACTTCCTAGCCACTCACTAGTAGTACCAATTTTGTTCCGTCTTCTTATATTAGTCCTGCCACCTTTATACAGTTTTTCTTCCTAAAGCTGCTAGCCATAGTAACTTCTCCATTCACTCTTCTCCTTGCCCACGCGCTTAGATTCCCGTGAGTTTCTTTTTCTTGTAGGGAATACTTGTGGTGTCTCCCATTCATTCACCTAGGTTATAGGGGGCCGGTGAGGGAGCAAGCCCCAAGTGCCTATCATGAAAGGAGACATATGTCGTGTATTAACTTTACAACACCCTTAGTTGATAACTCACCCACTTCCTCGGGTAATAGGAAGTCCTTCTCAAGGAGGGCTTTATAATCATTTGTTACATTTTCATCACAAAAATTCTGTTGCTGACCCCTTATTTCCTCGTTGACAATTAAAATTTGGCATGACAAGATACATTGACTTGAAAGAAGATGGTGCATTACACACATTCTAGTTGATACTTTCATACAGCGATAGATATGAAAAGTTCGAGAATCGATACTCTGGTTTCCCTTCAGAAGACGAATAAATCTTTCGCCTTTTACTAAAGATTTACGTGGAGGGGAACAACTCAAATGAGTCTGTAAGAATCTTTTGAGAGGCCCGACAATAGTTTGGCCGTTTTATCGCACCAAATGCAATTATGCTATTTTGTCATTATTTTGATTGCGTTTCACTATTTGTTGCTAGTTTTAGACTATATCTATTAGTAGAACCGTTTTACATTAAGTTTAGTTTTCTATTTGACTTATTAAGTATGTCTATATGGCCATGGTGCCACTTGGGGTGCAATGCGTTGGTACCCTTCCGTAACTGCTTACATCAGAAACTTTACAATATAAAGAATTTAATAATAATTTCATAATAACATTAACAAACTAAATAAAATATACATGCCGCTACCGCCCTCGTTTCAACATATTCCCAACTAACAATCTCTTCACATACACCCTACTTTCTTAGACATTTAATCAGCTGCCTTCGAGGGGCACAATCCGACTATTGCTGAACTGCGCACAATTAGCACGAGGTTCTAAACATATGCGACACAGATCATATGGGAGTGCATGATACCGCCATAAGGCTTAAAACTCCCTTCATTTCTCTATGACGTATTGTAAATGTGCTCGTATTGGTGTTTATTTATCTTCTTGATTCTGCCATTTCGCTCAGAAACGTATAAAGCGAAATAGTCATGTGCAAAATCTGCAAAATAGAATAATAGTTATACTTCATATGTTTTCATTTTTGTTAATATTTTACTAACGTGCGTGAAGGCAGTTCTATTCATTTCCACCAATCCGCCGGCAGCAAAAATAACTCTTCGTTGCGCTCTGCAAATCACATTCTGTACGAAAACCATACTAAATTTAGGATAATTGTACCATTCAAATCTGTATATTGCATTAGTTGTCTCTGCAGCCTGGAAACGAGTACAGATATTGCATGGTAATTTATAAATATATGTGGGGTACGGTGTGCCGTTGGTTGCGGAATGATGATGCAGTTGTTTAGGAATGAAGAATAGTTTATTTATCA
>JAODAC010015307.1:0-22135 GCA_027575185.1 Mimaenictus wilsoni | reverse complement strand
AGGTTAGGTTAGGTTAGGTTAGGTTAGGTTAGGTTAGGTTACGTTAGGTTAGGTTAGGTTAGGTTAGGTTAGGTTAGATTAGGTTAGGTTAGGTTAGGTTTAATAGTTAGGTTTAACTAGTGCGCTTATGCTTACAATTAGCGCGGAAAACTTGACTAAATCACGCTAAACAAAGGTTTTCTTGTAGTTACAAGACGAAATACACTAATAAATATATCTAGTAATCTAAATATATTACTATTCCATCTGTGTTTTTAAATTACAAGTTTGTATTTATGTTCCTTCTCAGTTACATTGTTCATTATTATCAAAACTTATGCAATACAAAGGAAAAATAAATATTTCTTACAGACTTTCTTTAAACTTGCTCTCTTAAACTTTAAATAACTTCCTAAACAAATTTCATGAACCGAAGTATTATATTTTTATATAAAAGGTCCTCCTAATTGTGTGTACATAATTATTGAAAATTGAGAAAACACTATTGCAAAAACATATTTTTTTACAATAGAGTATATTAAGTTGCCTACCTTAAACTAAGGTTTTTTAAATAATTTAAGCTCATATAGTGTGCATCCCACGGTGATTGCGAGTAATAATACAAAACCGATTCATTATTCATGAGCAGCGCGCGAGCGTGTGCGGGTGGTGCGGCGGAGAGGCTGCAAAACGTGTGAGGTGTTACGCGGGGGACGGGGTACGGCGAAATTTGTTGTTGTAGAGTCAGGGTGGCCCGATGCGATGCGAAGGCGAGCGTCATTCGAAACATTGGCGCTGCCATCGACGCACACAAATCGTTCGTTGCCGGCCCCAGCCATTTCATGTGCATCACAGCGGGGGTGGCGAGGGGCGGCGGCATTAGTAGTAGTGGCGGCCATGCATGGCGGCGGTAATTGCAGGCGGTATATAGGCCTATGCCGCACTAAATATATGCTCACACCATAGACAATCCCCCCAAAAACGCACCATCAAACCACCCATAACCACCCTTAACCACCCCCGAAACCATTCCACACCATCATGAGCCCCATACCACGTTCAGCCGCCTCCAAGCCTCCACACACTCCCTCTTTCCGAAAACTATCACCCCCTCAAAACGGTGGACATCGGCCGCCCCCCGTTTCGAACACACACTCATCATGTGCAGTTGTATGTGTACATGTGTACTTACCTATACATGTACTCACTCATATATAGACATACACACACATTTGCTGCACAATGCATTTCAGTGGGTGTGTGAGTGTGCAACGCGACACGACATACGGAACACGAGCGAGGGATAGTTCCATTCCGGGGGCGGTGGCGGTTCAAGGGAGGCGGTTGAATAGTAGATGGCCAGGGGTCGGCACGGCGCATAGGCCTAGGCCTATATTTATACGTATGGACTGTGTCTGTGTGTGTGAGAGTATGTGTGCACACGACGTTGATTGGTGTGAGTCTGTGGGTGGGCAGGCTGCTGGCCCCGTTGAGCACTTGCGAGCTCCCGCATGCACTCAGTATGCACTAGGCGCCGCCACACGTACAGGAAACCATATATACCCGATGTGGGGATGAGGTACCCTCCCACCCGGTTTGCCTACCGCCTCCCACCACATACACGTACACAGACCCATACACACATCCTGTCCTGGGAAAAGGTGTGAGGTCTTTTACGCGACCCACCCCCACTCGCCGGTACCCTTCGATGAAAATTTCCCATTAGAACACCGCGCTTCATACCACCGCCTCACTGCGCCTACCAACCCCCTTCGGCCGCCCCCCTTTCGCCCCCGCGCGCGCCCTACACACATGTGCGGATATCAATAGTGCATAGTAGTTTCGACCACCGGCGCGGCGCAATTCTTGGGTGTGAGGAAAATACAAAATGGCCGCCGTTGTGTGTTTACCAGCCTGGCCCCGATGTGTTGCTGCCACCGCTACTGCCGCCGCCACGGCCGCCCCCGCACAGGCAACTCTCTCTCACCGTCGGCCGATTCGACCAATCGAACGTGTGCAGCTGCCACGGACGCGTTTTATATAAACTATTTGCGACGCGCACGCGGGCGCGAAACAAATGGAAATTGATCCGAACTGTGTCCGCGGTGGTTATATGGCGGCGGTTGGGGCGAGGGAGGCGGGTGGCGTGCGTATTGGGAAGGACACTTATTGACACACACGCAACGCGGCTACGCATATATTATCGCGAGGCCCCGGGAACACGCAAAAATGCAGCTGCAGCAATGGAATTGATCGTGCGACACAAAGCCACCCGCCACCCCCGTCAAAATGGATAACCGCCACCGTACCTAACGCCACCCTCAATGCCTCATGTGCACATGCCCGCGGACAGCCATTTTGAAATTCGTATTTGCAATTGTATGTTTATTCACATTTTGTATATTGGTATCTTTGTATTTTTTGTACTTTTTTGCTGCTGGTTTCATGTTGATACCTGATTTAAGTCAGTCATACAGCAAATCACTAGGAAGGAAACAGATGTCTTAAGATTCATCAACATTTAATTTGTATAATTTGTTCTAAGCAGTTTTTATGATCCAGGTTTTATTTCGATATTCTCTAGTTTTCTCTGCTAGTTTCTTATTGACTTAAAAAATGACTTAAGTCCTATAAAACTCAATAACTATGATCTAAATCTATGATCTCCTCAAATGTTCAGGAAAATGAGAGAGGCAACGTATAAAATTTTAATCAGTTACACTGCTTTCAATTTTGGAGAATATTGCTGCTAGTTTCATGTCGAAAGCTAACTTAAGTCATATATAATACAACAGTGAAATAACAAGTGAAAAAGTAAGAGATTCAGGAAAATTAAAAATTATCCTCCCCGAGGCATACTCAATTTGAAATTTTAAAGTTTTTATCAATGTCACTAGTTCCACTTTGGTAATCGACTTAAGTCATTCAGATAGCAAATCTTTATAAAGTAGACAGATAGTCTTAAGTTTGATCAAAAGTTAATATAGTATGCTCTAATAAATTATTTAAAATCCAGAATAAATTTTGCTATTTTCAAACTTTCTCTGCTAGTTTCCTATTGAAAACTGACTTAAGTTTTATATGACTTACAATTAATGACTATGATCTAGAACTGCTTAGAAGTTTACAAAAATAAAACAGACATCGTTTAAAACTTGAATCTCTTATGATAATTTCGCTGGTTACATTTTCCTGAGAATATTGCTGCTAGTTTCATGTCAGAAACTAACTTAAGTCAAATATAATACAATATAATCTAATTAAAAAGGAGAAATTCAGGAAAATAAAAATTATTCTATCTGAGGCATACTGATTTTTAAAATTTTAACAATTTTTTTTTATTTTATTGCTAGTTTCATATTGGTAACTGACTTAAGTCATTCAGAACTTAACTAATTTTAAACACTGCAATCAAAATCTCTCAAAAGCAAACTATGAAAAAATAAACTCAGATTCTTGTCAAGCCAATACACTGCTACAACAAAATGACAACAATTAGATACTTTTACAGTGCGGTGCATAAAAGCGCCGACAATTGGAAAATTTTCAATTAAGTTAATTGTTGAGTAGTAATTTCGCGTTTTGCCGCATTCGGCCGTAAAATATGCGCACGGCGCGCTTATTTCCAAGCGGCGCATGCGCCCTCTCACGCTCACACACACTTGTCGCGTCATTCTGCACCGACCGCGACTACTCACTCAGTCGCTCGCGCATGCGCGTGAAACTCACGCACAGTTGAGGTTATGAAATGGCCGTGACTGCGAGGTGCGCAGCCGAGCGCGCGCGCGCTCGCAAAGAGGTGCAGAGATGTGTGTGAGCGCGCGCAGGCGCACGGAGTCAACTAAGCATGGTGAAATCTAGAAAATTGAAAATTACCCGGCGAAAAGGAGTTTTTCGCGGTGTGCGCTCGTAAAATTTTATTACGCTCTTTTTCTACCCGTATAGGCAGGCAGACAGGCGCGCGTGATGCGCGCGGCATAAGAAGTTATTGAAATGCCTTGTGGTAAAATTACTTAACTTAAGTTGCCTTAAATGCGTCATATTCATAAAACTAAAAATAAGCGTTTGGGAAACTGCAATGAGGAGGATTCTGCATGGAATAAAAATCTGGGAATAGCGTTAAAAAGAACAATTTAGCTTGTTTAACTTAAGTTAGGTTACTTAACTTTCCTGAGGGGAGGCATCAGTCAAATCTGGTTAAACCTGAATAAACTTAAGTCATTTTAGTATAAAAATTCTTAACTTAAGCAACATCAGACTTAAGTCAAATCACATAAAATCAATCTGAAGACATTTTAATCCTTTATGGTAGTGATAAAAATGCTTAAGTTAAATCACATTGGACTTAAACGCACTTAAGTTAAGTCACAACAGACTTAGCCTGATTCAACCAAACTATTCAGACTTAAACAAGGTATTATGTCATAAAATACCCTAACAATTTCAGGATCCTTCTTATGGACGTAAGTCACTTTAGTATAAACATTCTTAACTTAAGCAACATCAGACTTAAGTCAAATTACATAAAATCTGAAGACATTTTCATCCTTTATTGATAAAAAATGTAGTGATAAAAATACTTAAGTTAAATCACATCAGACTTAAACGAACTTAAGTTAACTCACAACAGACATAGTCAGATTCGACTAAACTATTCAGACTTAAACAAGGTATTACGTCATAAAATACCCTAACAATTTCAGATCCTTCTTATGGACTTAAGTCACTTTAGTATAAACATTCTTAACTTAAGCAACATCAGACTTAAATAAAATCACATAAAATCTGAAGACATTTTAATCCTTAATTGATAAAGAATGTAGTGATAAAAATACTTAGGTTAAATCACATCAGATTTAAACGCACTTAAGTTAAGTCGCAACAGACTTAGTCAGATTCGACCAAACTATTCAGATTTAAACAAGGTATTATGTCATAAAATACCTTGGCTATTTCAGATCATTCTTAAGGATTTAAGTCGCTTTAGTATAAACATACTTAACTTAAGTAACTTCAGACTTAAGTGATATCAGACAAAATCTGAAAAATTAAAATCACTTTAATATAAACATACTGATAAAGATGCTTAAGTTGATCCACGTCCGACTTAAACCTACTTAATTTAAGTTACGCAAACAATTTCATATTATTTTAAAGAATTAAGTAAAATCTGGCTAAACCAGAATGGACTTAAGTCACTTTAGTATAAACCTACTTAGCTTAAGCAAAAACAGACTTAAGTCATATCTAACCAAATCTGTAGAGAACATTTTTAGAGGAATCCCCAACAGTTTTTCGTTATTGATATAAATATCAACTTTTCCCCGGCAAGGTTAGATCATACTTAAGTCCAGATACTTAAGTACGTGGGTGTAGTTCATCGCGTGCCTCGCACGCTGTGGTCCACTCTTGCATCACACATACACACGTATACGCACAGAGCAGACTCGGATGCTGAATTCGCTGCACGGCATAATCATCCACGGGTCCATTGCCATCATTCCTCCTCTGACTCTGCCTCTCTTACACTCTTTACACCTCTCTATTCGTTTTCACTCCTCTTCCCTCCCTTCCCCCACCTTTCCTCAAGCATCACACCTCCCCTCAGTGGCCAGTGTGGTCCCCCTAGATCCACGTGAATCGGCGGCCTCTACTGACGATGCCGACGCCGCTGTGGGATGCTGTATGCCTGCCTAGCCTAGCTGCTGGCTGCTGATGTGAGGTTATGTATGCGTGCCGCTCGGAACCGACGTTCAATGACCCGGGCGTTTCTTTCACGAAGCCATGCGCAGTCTTTATTTGCATGCGCCTTGCCGATTTTTTTCGCCTTCTTCTTCTTCATTTTCTTCTTCTACTACTTGCCTTCGCACGCTTGCCTCTTCTTATACATGGCTGATCTCGGCTAGTACGCAGGCGCACTCGCATGTTCTCCATGTATGAGACTATATACGTGCGACTACGTGTGTTTGTGCGGCTATGTGCGTGTACGTGTGCATGTGTATGGGTGAGTGTTTGTATGTGTGGTTGCGGAGCGCGTTGTTTTCCTCCTTTTTGCGTGCAACGCAAGTTCGTGCCTTCTTTTCTTAGCCACGTCGCTTTTGCTGGCTTAAGTCAAGTCGCTGTACTTACATCTGGACGTCGGATTCTACGTATATATGCACGTAGGTGTATGTGTGTATGTGTGTAAGTGTGCGCGCGTGTGTTTCACTTGCGAATGTATTGGTTGCATCTTCCTTTACTGCCTACTAATAACAGAAATAACTCGGGCGTTGTACGAGTTCACGCTCGAAAATCTTAGCTTAAGTATTTTTACTTGAGGATAGGTCAGGTTTTTCGGTTGCTTTCAACTTCCTACACCAGATTCTCTTTTTTGTTAAAAGAGGGATCAACAACTTCATGGGCCATTATTGACTTAACTGACTTTACTTAAGGCAAATTACCAAACCCAAACCCCAAAGACCTACACCCTTTCTCCCCAAACCCAAATCCCCACAAACCCTTTAGACCTCACAACACTTTCAAACTCCACAAACCCCGCAAACATCTAAATCCAACCAAGTTCACCAACTCAAATCCGAAAGTTCCATAAATCCCATAAATACCACATACTCCTCAAACTCCACAAACCTGACAAACGCCGTAGACTCCAACGCCACAATGACAAACTTCAACCACCCCACCATCACTGCAAATCCCACAGACCTAAACCTAAAACCTAAACCACAAACCTCACAAACCCCACAAAATCTGCAAACTCCAATAACCCCACAAACCCCGCATACCCAACAAACCCAACAAACCCCATAATTCCACAAGTCTCAGAAATCCAATAAAACCCTAAAATTCCATAAACCATACAAACCCCTCAAACACCACAGACCCAAACACTATAATCTCAAACCACAATTCCCATAAGGACAACAAGCTCCACCAGCACTGCAAACCCCATAGAACCAACACGAACCTAACAAAACCCACAAATTCAAACCCCAACCACCACAAAGACCACAGACTCAAACCCTAATTCTCATAAACACCACTACCTCCGCACAATTCCATATTGCTACATACCCTTCAAACCGTATAAACCCAACAAACCTCTCCAAACAGTTGCAACATAGCAGATGCAAACACCAAACTCCACAAATGATACAACCCTACAAGTCACGGCAAACCAAAACCCTAAAACCTCCATAAATCCCGAAAAACCTAAGTATCACAAACCCCACAAATTTCATATAATCCGCACCTATCACACAAATACCTCACACACTTCTCAAACCCAACAAATTCCATAAAATAACCAAACCTCACAAACACCATAAACCCCTCATACCTCAAACAACTCACGCCACACATACTCACAACAATGCATACTTCAAACCTCCCAAATAGCATAAATCCAACAAACCCAAAAATCTCATAAACCCCACAAATCCCAGACCACAAAAGTTATCTCCCTCTCTCAACTAACAATCTAACAATCTCCGACTTAACTAAACTGACTTAAGTCAAATTGTGTTGTAAAGAACATATGAGAAGCTTTTCAACGTCCAAATTTGGAATATTTGGGAGTACCTCAAAACTTTACCATAGTAACTTAAGTTACTTCCTTAAATGACTTAAGCTAATTTCCTTATTTTCTTATCGAAACCGATGAATTTGGTCTGCAACACTATCACGAAAGTTTAGTACTCTTCAATATCCTGCACTTAGAATCATTTATTTCCAATGCAATTAATACTGACTTAAGCCGCTTCCTTATTGGCGTAAGTCTGTTAAAGAAAAGTTTCAGACCTATTGGTTGCTTCATACTTTGTAGTTATTGACTTTTTAATGCCCGCAGGGATTAAAACAACCTACTCATCTCTCCTCAACATTATCGTCTATTTTTGAAAGTGACTTAAGTCAGTTCACAAAGAACACACACGCGAAATAGAAAACCGTTAAATTTTGCTACGACGCACCAGATTTTTCCTGCTCCCGGTTTCGCGTATGCGCGTAGTACGTAAGTATGTGGCGTGCGTATGTGTGTAGGTTAAGCTAATATAGCTTAAGCCAGGCATGCGCGGATCTTTGGCCGTTCTTTGCGCGCGCGAGTTTGGTGCGCGGTTCATAAGAGCAGTGCGCGTTTTTGCGTTTTTCTGGTTCGTTTTGGTGCCCGTTCATTGCGCCCTGCCCACCATTCCGCATGCGTGCGCCTGCAAACATACACTCATATGACTTAAGTCAGTTAATAAATGCAGAATTTCAAATATTGTTTTTTTTTTTCAAAATTCCATAACTTTCGAAAAATTTTCAAATGATAAGAAATATTTTAATATTTCTCAATATTGACGATTTAAGTAATCTGGGGATAATAAAATGGCTTAAGTCATATTTATTTGTGTTTGTTTATTTAAAAAAAGTTAAGGATTTAACCCTGAGGTGAAATATGAATGGCAATTTGGAAGTCGGAATGGTACAAATGCGCAAATTCAGATTAAGTCATGTTGGCAAGGACGTGGTCGATTAGGAATCGATGAAAGCCGACCCTCGACGCACTCAAAACGGACTTAAGTCATCGGCGCATGCAAATTGCCGGCTGGGACACGATTTCCACGCGGCGATAAGTGCGCGTAATGCGCAGAAACATTGCACCTTTGCCGGCGCATTACACACCACATTACGGCGCATCTTCGCTGTAATTTTTCTTCTAGTTTAAGTCAAATAAAATATTTAAGTCATATTATACAAGACTGAATAAAGTATCAATGTCGTAGAAAAATAGTTTCTTGTAAATCTTTTTTGGTGCTTCGCGTCGTGAGTTAAGTCATCAAGTTTGTATACTTAATTTAACCTAAACCCCATAAACCCCACAAACACATCAAATCCAATAAACTGAACCAACCAAAAGGTCACAAAACACGCATACCCAACAAACTCAATAAATCTAACAAATCCAACAAACCCCATAAATCCCCATAAAAACTGCAAATCCTATAAACCTATTAAACAACTTAAACCATACATACCTCCCAACCCCACGAACCCAATAAATATCTCAAACTTTTTAAACCCCATATATATACCAAACCCCGAAAACCCCACAAACATCTCAAATCCAAAAACCTCCAGAAATATTATAATCCCCTCAAACCCCACAAATAGATTATAAATAAAACCAAAATACCACAAAACCCAAATCCCACAAATCCCAACCCTCCAAACTTCAAACATATAACATAAAATCTGTAACTGAAATTCCTGAAAACCCCGGAGGTCCCATCAACCACATAGTACACACTAATCCCACAAACTACAAAAAACCACATACCTCACAAAACATAAATTTAAACCCCATAAATCCTACTGCACAAACCATGCAAACCACATACACCCGTCCACACCACACAAACCTAATGGCGAAACGCATACCCAAATTCTACAAACCTAACCCTCACAACTTCCACAAACCCCACAAAGAAAACGCTGCAAACCCCAAGAACATCTCAAACCTCACAAATCCAAAAAACTCCGCAAAACACGTCTAAATCCCACAAACCCCAAACCCCGAAAACCCCACAAATACTGCAAACCTCTCAAAACCCCACATGCTACAAACCCCAAACTTCACAAACTCGTCCATACCCGCAAGCAAAGCTAATACCCGCAAAACCCAAACCCTAAAAACCCCACACTTCTAAACTCAGACTTTCACTAATCCAAATTTCACAAACTCCAACCCCGCAAAGTCCACAAATTTCACAAACCCCATAAATCCAACAAAACCCCACAAGCCTGAAAACAGCTTTAAATTCTCAGTAAATAAACCAGAAAATACAACCAAAAAATAACAATTCATACACAACTTTATAGCACTTGAGTAATACGACTTAAGTCATTGCATTAAAACGTCAAAAAAGTGCTTGTATGTATCTATTTTGCTTAACCGCGTATGTCGCGTTTGACACTAATGGCAAGAAATGGGAAAGTTTAATAACCTATTGAGTAATTTTCATTATATTCGCCGGCATGTGTATGTTCTGCATGTGCGGTATGCACATGCGCGACAGGCTTACGCCGACTGCTGGTGCACATGCGCACACTTGTTCGGCGCACTATTAATTGCGCTTGCGCGCGAACGCGACTCTCAATCGGCCACGCGGCGGTGCTTTGAGCGCACTGTCAGTAAACAAATAAATAAGTATAAAATTGAAATGGGACGCGAACGCATGCGCACGGCACACATAAAAGCGGCGTGCGCATGCGCACGAGTGAGATGGCCATGTGGCAAACTGTGGAACTAAGGAAAACGGAAAAAAATCGGCAACATGGGAAGCGCAATGCCGCCACGCCGCGTTTTGGCGCTAATTACTCATTAGCTTCTTTGCCGATTATTTGCGAATATTTCAGGTGGTTTCGGCGATAATTACGTTACATAATTATTGCCCTCAATGATAGGGCGTGAAGGCTTAAAATACTTAAGCGCGTTTCTTTTTCATGTTTGTGCTTGTGCACAAGTCGTTCCGGCTTAAGTAACAATCAGTGTAATTTGCCGTAAAGCAAATATTGATTTTCGAAGAAATTAATTTGTTCTCACAATTTGACTTAACTTATTTTGACTTAAGCGTATCTGAATACCCGCTTAGCTCAAGTTAAAACATTTTGGGTTGCATACCATAGGGAAATTCATGTATAATTGGTTGCCTATAATTATACATGTATATTGGGTTGCCTTGGGTGTATAATGCACTACCTTGCAAATACGTGTATAATGTGTTGCCTATCTTTGGAAGTGAGTGTATGTCAGATTGACTATCTGAGAATAAGTGTACAATGAGTAGCCTACCATTGCCTATCGTGTCTATACGTCCCTAAAATCATCCCCTTCAGAAACATGACTTAAGTCAAATTATCAAAACCTGACTTAAGTCACTTTATCAGCCCATATTTGACTTAAGTCACTTTACAAAATAAATGTGACTTAAATCACTTTAAAACAAAGTTTTAAGACTACCATCATTGACCAAGAAACCAATTAAGGAAGTCACTTAACTAACTCACTAAAATTATTTACAATCTGACTTAAGGCAAGTGTGCGAAATATTCCCCAGAGGTACATGCTACACCATCTGCAAGGTTTCTAGGCATCCTACACATGGCAAACATGGCGTCGTCCTGTGCGCACCGTTAGCTCTATCGATTTAAACTAGTTGCGAACGCGCTTAAGTCACTATATTCCGCGCCAGTCACCAGAACACACTCATTTAATTCATGTAATTTTATTATTGCTTCATTTTCTCGCCGGCCCGCAGAAACTTGTTCATTCCGCGCACACGGCCGCATACGCGACGAACATAACCGAAACATGAAGCAAACAACTTAAGTCTGTTTCCCTTTGGATCTCATTGCGCAGCCGCAGACGACTTATCTCGCTTGGCTCCACGTTCGTGCGCCAGAGTGTGAGGGAGAGAAGGAGGAAGAGTGAGAGAAAGAGAGGCGTGAGAGTAATATCTAATACAAAATCTATAACGCAAATGATGTTGCTCCAAGTACATAGATATACTCAGGAAAAGTTGGAATTTTACATGACTTAAATCGTTTTAACCTTTAACTGTCGTTTAACATCATTAACTGTATTTCCCATCATAGTATCAGGTCATATCTGGAATGATTTGTTTTTAAGTTTTTTTTTTTGGTAAATGCATTAAGTTACTTTTAATAACTTATTGTTAGACTTAAGTCACAGGAGAATCATTTTTTTATGTGTTGATTTTACAATTTCGAACAATACATATCCTTAATTCATCTGAAGTATTGATAGACCTATTCACAGTTTGAACACATCAGATTTAAGTTAGACATCTTTAACTTAATCTTATTTTTATCTTAAATCTGACTTAAGTCACATATTTGAACGATAGTCACAGTTTGGTTAGCTTCCAGATCTGAACAGATGCTTATCTTTTTGAATTTGGTAAATGTACTTAAGTCACTTTTAATGGCTTAAGTCACTTAGACTAGAGTAACATGGGAATCATTTCTGATGTGTCATTTTCTGCACTTTCAAATAACACATAATATTAACTCTTCAGACTGATCCATAAACCTGACCTGACCGCACCTTGATCCCTTCAGACTTAAGTCATATAGCTTTAGCTAAGTCACCTATCTAAATCACCCTACTGAAATCCTTCCGAAATCGATCCTTCACAATCTGAGAAAAGTGATCGCATCAAAGAAAAAGAAAAGGTATATGAACTTACTTAAGTTAAGTCACACTATAAGTTAACAACACGACTTAGATCAGTTCAACCCCATCAAAGTTTTTATTGCCTCCGATCATAGATAACCGCAATTCAGCCCCTTCAGTTTGTTGGTAAATACACTAAGTCACTTCTAATGACTTAAGTTAGTTGAGTCACATGAACAGTGCTAAAAACGAATGCTTCTTTGCAGTTTCGTACAATACACAATCCCAACCCATCAGAACCACCGAAAGACCTAACCACATCTTGCCGGGGACTGGAGAAGAAGGCATTCCGAGGATCAAGGACAATTGAAGGTCACCATCGATGCATTGGCCGCATGTGGATAACCGTCACGTCTCCCAGTGGATGTCATCCACGCATTGCTTCAGGATCATCGGGAACACGAGTCAGGCATCTTTAGAACGCTGCCCTTCATCAGGATCGAAATAATGTAAGTGACTTAAGTCTTATTTCAGATTTTTGTTTGGTTTATTTTTCTTAAATCTGGATAATTTTGATTACTTAAGTCATATGACTTAAGTAACCTTACTTAAGTCTTAGGTCTTCAGTCAGGAATGGATATTGTATATTTAGGTAATCTCTGATTTTGGATAAGATAATCTGTGGAAGTTTGGGTTAGGTCAGGTTAAGTGACTTAAATCAGGTTACGTGACTTTAGACAAGTTAAAAAACTTAAAATATGTGACTCAAAGTCACCTCAGACTTTTTTCCTTTGTCTTTTATTTTATTGTCTTTTAAAATAACTTAAAATCTGAATTAGTTATAGGTAACTTAAAAATGACTTAAGTCACTTAACAGATGTTGTTAGAATCTAAAACTTCGGTTTCTAAAAAGACTGGACTTAAGTAACTTTTAATCTCTGCATACAATCAGAAGGTAGTTGATCCTAAAGTGACTTAAGTCACAAAAACCCAGTAAAAATCACTTTAGCAAGAATGCGTAGTGCGAAAAGAACAACAACCGATAGGCCGATTGCACTTGTAATAAAACGCTCGCTCGCTTGCGCTCGCGCAAAAACGACGAAAACAAGATGGCGCGGGGTGAGGCCCCAAGAAAGGCGAAATGCATTTATAATGGACGAGGTTGCTATTAATCTAAGTCAGATGAACTCGCCTAGGTCGGGTACGTCCAGCATGCCACGCCATCCACCGGCTGTACCACGAACCTTGAGCTGCGCTTGCGCAGGCGGTGCGCGCCTATGGTGCGCATGCGCGACCTGCTTAAGCGTCGCGCTCCATACAGTAGATTAATCAAGCCTAGGCAAGCAGAGTACAAGAAACGCGTCGCAGATATAAAAGAACGCAAGTTGAACCTTTCCTACTAGTCGGGTGTGTAAGTGTGGCCGTTGTATGTGTGTGGTGCGCCTAGACTGGGCTGAGGAGGTGGCTCCACCAACTACGGACTTAAGTCAGTTTGCAACCGTTGCCCCTCACTCACCCGCCCCACCCTCACACCAGCGCACAAACGCCGATTCTTTCCGCTTCTTTTCTGTACATTTTCTTCCTCATCTTAATCTTCATCTGCGTGGCGTTGAGGAGCAGCATGCCGTACCACACGTCGCTTATACTTAACTTAAGTCAAGATGGTAGGAATACAAACATGAGTGTGAAGTTGCTCAGAAAGGAAAGAAATCGCACGGACAATGGGAATATTTCATGTTGTTGACAGTTGTATGAAAGTTCATTAATATTAAACCCATATCTTTAAATTGACTTAAGTCACTTAAGTAACATTTTAAAAGCACTTTAGTCATTTTGAAAGTTTTCATTACTCAAAAATATTGGTTAAGTTTGTACTCACTTAAGTAACGTGGTATGACTTAAGTACGGTTGTAAGACTATAATGTAAAGGTGTCAAATTTAGTTTTCTCATTACGTGTATATAAGCATGTTGTAAATAAACTGCAACTATTTAAATCACTTTCATAATTATGTAAACTGTGAAAACCGACTTAAGTCACATTTAAATCCGCCCCATTGCGTTGTAATGGCGTTTAATTAATCATAAATTTTCTTTGACCTTTCAGTGCAAGTAAGTTTACAAGTAATTTGTTATAAAGTGACTTAAGTCAAATATAATTAAGAAATATTGATGAAAATATGTGTAAAATCATTTCTATTGATAGTTGAGTAGAAATAATTCATCGTAAAATTCAAAATTTTACCTAATATTATTTAAGGTCAGAATATTGAATTGATTTGAGTAAAAAAAATGAAAATAGAAAAAAAAAGTTTCCTTGGCTGAGCCTTGATGTCCGTACTCTTGATTTAGTAGCTTCAGATAAGTTGAAAGTGTGAACAAAATAACAATAAAAAATAGATATGTTTCATGTTTTACTTAAAATTTTGATTTTCAGAGAGAATTTGTCAACATACAAAGGTACTTAAGTAGCTTTAGCCTCATAATGAAGAAATATTAGAGAATGTGTGTATGAAATCACATATATTGGTAGAAACTTAAGTCAAAGAAACTTAAGTCATATTAATTCAATGTGAAATAATGAAAATTTTGAGGAAATATTATTTTATATACAAATACTGAATTAATTAGAGGTGAAAAAATGGAAATAGAAAAAAAAACGTTTCCTCCATTGAGTCTTGGTGCCTGTACTCTTGATTTACTAGGTTTGGTTAAGGTGAAATTGTGAACAAAAATAACACACAAGAATATAAGTATTGAGGTTATGTGCAATGGCATCGACCCACAAAAGCTCATCGACACGTATATCCGTTCAAAAGCAAGAATCCGCTCGCAGCACTCAGGGCAGCTCAGCGCACGACTCATTATCAGTTATGAACGTACTATGAACGCATTACCTAACTGACTTGCCTAGTAAGGTTATGAGCCATCTAGCACTATGGTTAAAAACAGCCGTAGGATGTATATATTATTACCAAAACTGATAAAGATATGTGCATATTATGTAACAGGGCTAACGAATTTATTGATTTTTGAATATGTGTATGAATATGTGTATGAAATCACATATATTGGTAGAAACTTAAGTCAAAGAAACTTAAGTCATATTAATTCAATGTGAAATAATGAAAATTTTGAGGAAATATTATTTTATATACAAATACTGAATTAATTAGAGGTGAAAAAATGGAAATAGAAAAAAAAACGTTTCCTCCATTGAGTCTTGGTGCCTGTACTCTTGATTTACTAGGTTTGGTTAAGGTGAAATTGTGAACAAAAATAACACACAAGAATATAAGTATTGAGGTTATGTGCAATGGCATCGACCCACAAAAGCTCATCGACACGTATATCCGTTCAAAAGCAAGAATCCGCTCGCAGCACTCAGGGCAGCTCAGCGCACGACTCATTATCAGTTATGAACGTACTATGAACGCATTACCTAACTGACTTGCCTAGTAAGGTTATGAGCCATCGAGCACTATGGTTAAAAACAGCCGTAGGATGTATATATTATTACCAAAATCGATAAGGATATGTGCATATTATGTAACAGGGCTAACGAATTTATTGACGTTTGTCCAAACTTTCTTAATTTTTATCAGTTTCAATTAAGAATCAGAAAGTTAAAAATCTAAATTCACGAAACTAAGGACAGATTAAGTTAGCTTAGGTTTTAAATAAAACAAACATATTTTCTCAAATATCTTTACATGACTTAAGTCGCATGCTCAGTTAATTACAGACGCAGGAGACTGTCGTCGCTCAGTAATCAATGACGCTCTGCCTCTGCCCCCTTTGTGTTTCTTCTAATAACTTCCTCATTGTTTTAATTACAATCAATTAATTACGTCGACATTGCTAGAGCAAACCGCTCGCAAAACATTATTACATTGCTAATCGTATCAATTATTTCACTGGATTTGCGCATTATATCACGACTAAAATCAATTGAACCACACAAAAAAACATCTCATGCAAACTGAATTGGGACCAAAATAGACTTAAGTATTGCTTGATGTACCCCCAGACAGTTATCAATAAAAGCATTTAGAATTTTTCAAAAATTCTAAACATGATAACATCGAATATGACTTAAGTCATATTCTCAGCCATGTGCGTACGCAGTTTATCTCTCAAGTGTGCACACTATACTCGTACCTACTATAAATGAAGTTTTGTAATCGTTGCACCTACTTTGGCTCCAGTTGAGCAAACTTTCGGAGAGTTGTTTAGATTTCGCGCGAACTTGTTTGCATCCGGCTGCAATTTGTTGTCGATGGATTACAAATCGTGGCGGCAATCAAGTGATAAAAACTTTCGCAACATAAAATCTACGTTTTTGGATGTGACTTACATTTAAGTATTTTTGTTTGCTGTATTTATCAATCACTTACCATATTTCGAAAATATTACTTAAGTCTTTTTAAGACGGTATTGAAACAGATATTTTTGATAGCAGTATTTTTGTTCACACTTTCATCTTAACTAAAACTAGAAACTCACGAGTAAGGGCATCGAGGCTCAGCGAAGGAAACTTTTTTTTCCTGTGTTTTCATTTTCTTCGACTAAAATTTATTCAGTTTCCATAAATTAAAAAATATTACACAATATGATTCATTATTTCAAGTTGAATTAATTAAATAAATAATTTCACATCTGTAGTACCTTTTATTAGCACTAGGTGGCGCCACTCATAAGTCGACTATTTAAGAGATACGAGTTAAGACACTTTACAATTTCGACGAGACCTGACAGACTATGTATTAGAGCAATCAACATCGATCTTAATTCTCCATTTTCTAATTTGACTTAAGGCAAATTATCTTAAGTAATATAACTTAAGGCAATATTTTAGTCTGGCTTAAGTTACTTTACAATTTTGACAAGTCCCTTCAGACTATTTTACAGAGATATGTTCCGATCGATCTAATATAACTTGAGTCAATTAAGTAATATGGCTTAAGTCAAGTTACAATTTTGAAGAGTCCCCTCAGATTATATTTTTGAGATATCAGTATCGATCCTAAATCTGAGTTTTCTAATATGACTTATGTAAATATCTTAGGTAATATGACTTAAGTCAATATATTAAGAAATATGACTTAAGTCACTTTACAATTTCAACGACTCCCATCCGACTATATTTCAGATATCAGTATTGGTCTTAAATCTGTACTTTCTAAGTTAACTTAAGTCAATATTAAATAATACGGCTTAAGACAATATATTAAGTAATATAACTTAAGGCAAAGGACAATTTTGACGAATCCCTTCCGACTATGCATTACTGACATTAGTATCGATCCTAAATCTTCAGTTTCTAATATGACTTAAGTCAATATCATAAGTAATATGACTTAAGTCACTTGTCACTTTTATATTGGTTAATATGCCAACAAAGATATTTTGTATTACTATACTGACTTATGGACAATTAAAGGTAATATAAATTTAAGTCACATGGCTTAAATTAAAAATGTTTGTTCTTACCTTAAAAAAATAACTTTCAACGTCTACAAATTATTATTTTTTAATTAAAAAAAACATTAAAAATTGAATTTGTAAAAAGTGTCTGAAGTCAATAAGTAAGTAACAATCAGGCTATGACTTAAGTCATTTATTGAATAAATTTCCTTGATTTCAAAATACAAGTCCCCTCAGACTAGGGTACTGTCCGAAAGCGCCTCGGTGCGCCACTCCAATAGAAGACCGCGCAGGCGGACACTCTGGGCGCTCGGTGACTTAAGTCAAGTTTTGCAACACATTGGCCTGTGGCGGCGTGTGCGCGCGCCTTGCTCCCCTTCTTAGACGAGGCGCGTCATAGGCGAAAAAGCGCCCGCCGACGACGACGACGCGCCGGCGCACCGAAGTCTCTGGTGAGCGTTAGAGGCGCGCGTACTTAGGAGAGAGCTCCCACATACTACTATCTTCGACGAGCCCGCGCAAAAGCTCCCCCAAGTCGGTCGCGCACGCGCGTACCTAACACGAGCACTGAAACACAAGCAACCTGAACACACCTCAAACACACCCTTCAACTGAGAAAACAGAGGGAAAAAAACAACAACAAAAACGACGAAAAAAAAAACAACAACAAAAAACATGAAGTCGAAAAAAGTTTCACGGCATTTGACTTAAGTCGACTTAACTTAAGTCACTTAAAAGTTTAATCAAACTTGAAAGTGGTAAAACTGACTGCAAACAAGTTGGTGCTAAATGAAGTGCGCGATTAAAATGACTTAAGTCAGCTTTCCAAGCTTCCCAGCTTCACTTCGGATCTCAAAGGCTGATTTCAGTGTGATCTAGTTTGTTTTTAAACCCTAGTTTAGACCCACAAGGGCAAAGGAAACTTGAAGACTTTGTTCCAAGACTGTGTTTATGACTTAAGACTGTGTATCCTGACTAAGTCAGAGAAAGGCGTGCCATAATCGACGAAAAGTGTGGATTTAAGAGGAAAAAGGAGGAGTTAACAAGACGTTCAGAGCGAGAGAAGAGGAAAAAAAGGGTACTTGTATTACATGTTAACTTAAAAATATCAGGCTGTTCAAATATTTACTTAAATCACATCGGCTGTGGTTGGCTGTGCGAAAAATTCGATCGAAAGTTTTGGCAAACGCGCTGATTTTCTTTCCACAGTCACGGTTTATTAATAACCTTTTTTATTTATTCAGAAACGCGTGTGCGCATGCGTCGATAACACTGGGTTGGTAACAATGTGACTTAAGTCATTTTTCTCTCTTGAGATATATTTTTTTCATTTTTCATTTTTTCTTCGCTTTTTTAACTTTTTAACATCTTTATTTACTCCTTTAAAACTTTTTTTAAAGCAAAAACATGTCGAAAGTGACTTAAGTCTATTTACTTAAGCAAAGTTGATTGTTGAATTCAAGATTTTTGAAGATTTTTGAATTTTATAATGGATTTTTTCAAGCTTTTTTCGAAATATTCTAACATTTTTGCATGAAATATTAAATACTTCAACTTAAGTCATATGACTTAAGTGATAAACGCTCATAAAGGCAACAATTTGCTTAATGTAAAGGCAACTAATCAAATTATCAACGGTATTTTAGCAATTTTGAGAGTGTTAAACGTTTAGAAACTCATTAATATGACTTAAGTTATTTCTTGAAGAAATAGTATATTACTTAATTTAAGATATAACAAATGAAAGGACTCAATTCCGTATTTTTTATTATAATACACTTAATTGAATTAGGAGACAGTAACATAATGAAAAAAAAATGTAATAAAGAAAGGAAATGTGACCTAAGTCACCTGACTTAATTTGAAATCATAATAAATATCATTAATAATTTTACATGCCTCTAGTAAATTAATGCAAGTCTCTTGAATTATTCAAATTAAAATTGTGAAAGTAAACTTGACAATTTCACAATTTTTAGTTTTAAACCCCTAAGGAGTTTATTAATATGACTTAAGTCACTTCTTACTAATTTTACGTAGGTAGTTATAATCGAACGGTGTTTGAATATCAAAACTATCAAGTTCCTATTAATAAATAAAAATACTTACTTAAGTCGCATTACTTAATCTAATGAGGGAAAAATGACGCATAACATATCACTTTAATCAGGGCGTAATGACGTCAATCACCTCACTTCATATCAAAACATTTGAAATTGCAATCAATTGTGTCAATTGGTCTGAAGGAACAAAATATGTTTTTAACTACTTTCTTCCTCAACTTTGAAGGTCTAGGACGACAAATAGTTTATTAATATGACCTAAGTCACTTTTTAGAATTACTTAGGTTAAAAACGTTTTAAAAAACGTTTTGTCTCGAAAATAACTTATTTTGTAGTTTATCTAATTTTAATATTAGAAATTTTCAAATATATTACTTAATATGAAATAAGTCATATTCTAAAATGACTTAAGTCATAACTGAAGAAACTGGGATTTTTTCATCGAAAAAAGCAGCGATGTCTTAAATTTTTAAGAAAATTATAATACGACTTAAGTCACTTCCAAATACTACTTAAATTACTTAAAATTAAGTCACAATTAAAAAAAACGTTTCGCCAACCTTTCGAAGAACACTTATTTTGTGTTTATGATTTTTTTAATATACCTTAATTTATATGACTTAAGTCACTACAGAAGATTACTTAAGTTAAGTCAAAACTGAAGAAACTAAAATCATTGCATTGAAAACAAGGGGATTTTGCTGTTTCTCAAAATTACATGTTTCAAATTTTCAAATAAATTAATTAATATGACTTAAGTCACTTCCTTAGATTACTTAAGGAAAATCACAACTGAAGAAACTGGAATGATTTCATCGAAAAATGAAGTGTTTAGCTTGACAAATTTAGGTCTTAAATTTTTAAGAATATTATAATATGACTTAAGTCACTTCCGGCCATTACTTAAATTAAATCACAATTAAAAATAAAGTTTCGCGTCAAAGAATGATTATTTGGTTGTTTCTCAAATTTTTGATATACTTAAATTTATATGACTTAAGTCACCACCTATGATTACTTAAGTCAAGTCATAACTGAAGTAACTAAGATGTTTTCATCAAAATAAACAGATTACATAATTCCTTAAAGATATATCTCTAAAACTTTGAACTAAATTTGTGTATGACTTAAGTCACTTTCTATAAAAACACGTTTTGCGTCCAAAAATCTTGTTTTATAGTTGATAAAATTTTAATCTACGAAATTTTGAAATATTACTTAAGATAAGTAAATTACTTAAAGATTTACACTACTTAAGATAAGTCATAACTGAAGGAATTAATTGTAAGATGGTTTCTTTGCATAAAAGCGGATGTCATAGTTTTTAAATTATAAGTTTCAAACTTTGAAGTAATTTTTCATATGACTTAAGTCACTTTGTAAAATTGTTAAGTCATAATAGAAAAAGACATTTGGTGTCAAAAGTATCTCATTTTGAAGTATATCAAATTGTAATATTACCAATGTTGAAATACTTCAATTAATATGTTTCAAATTACTTCCTAAGATTACTTAAGTTAAGTCATAACTGAAGAAATTAAGATTTCCATCGAAACAACAGATTTTACAGTTCCTCAAAGTTTGAACTAATTCTTACTACGGCTTAAGTCACATTATATTAACTTAAAAAGCTTAACTCGCTTAACTTAAGTCATAACCAAAAAAACTTTACATGCCCAAATACTACTACTGTATTACTACTTTTTCTGTTATGCATTGCCTAAACTTTGAAGTTTTGCATTGTATCTTAATAAAAATGACTTAAGTCACTTCCTCAAATTACTTAAATTACGTCATAACCAAAAAAAGACTGATGTTTTCACCGAAAAGAAGGTTGAATAAAATTAAAAACACAGGGTTTACTCAGGTCAGTTTGTATATACGCAGTGGGCGGAGCTTTTCAAACCGCCGAATTTCGGCCCGGGCCAACACCAAAGCCGCGCTAAGCTCGCATGCAGTGAACACACGCAGCGCGTTTTTTTTTTCAAAATGGCGCTCCCACCGTAACTCCGAAAGTGACTTAAGCCCCCTTTCGTACGGTGAAATAAATTGTGAAATATAAACTTTAATTTTTAGAAGTTCAACTTGACTTTTTCGCTACAAAATAACGCGAAAGGAAAGCCCGAAGCTCTTGGCTACAAATACAACCGCCTGCGTGCGCGTAACTCCTCTGTAACTTATTTCACAGGCCGACTCTAGGCTACTCTATATTCTGATGCGTTTGCCCCGCATTTCTCTCAGTTGTCGTCCGTCGAGATTGTCAACTCTTTGCCTATGTACGTGTATGTGTACGTATATGCATGTCTCTTCCTTGCCTATGAATGTGTTTGTGGCTATGTGTGAATGCATATGTCTATGCGTATGTGTGTTTGTATCTATGTGTATATGTATGTATGTATGTGTGTATATGTGTGTATGTGTATGTGTGTATATGTGTGTATGTGTGTATGTGTGTATGTGTGTATGTGTGTATGTGTGTATGTGTGTATGTGT